>PVJI01009970.1:0-62930 GCA_004026765.1 Micronycteris hirsuta
GCCCCCCCCCCCCCCCCCGCCACGCCCCGGCTAACCACACTAGCCTGGTTTTACCTGCTCTGAAATCTCCTGTGGAATCACGGAGTCGTGTCTCCTTAACATCTGGTTTATTTCACCCAATATATTATTGCTTTATGTAGCCGTTCTTCATTTTTTTATTGCTGCGCGTGGCATTTCACCGTGTTTACTCAATGCACCACATACTAGTTCGCTGACATAAATATGTTTCTACGAGTCTCTCTGTGCACAGATGCACTCGATTCTCGTGTTATCTGGCTGGAAATGGAAGTTCTAGCTCACAGGGAGAGGCATAGGTTTAGTGACCATAAATATTACGAAAGAGGTTTGCAAAGTCGCTGCATCAATTTACCGCCCGTTGGCTGGGCGGCATCGATGAAATGCAGACCCGTCGCTCTTTTTAATTACAGACATTCCTTCAGGTTGTGCTCGCTGAGCTCCTTTCAAATTCTTCCCAGCCATCAGGCATCTTCTTTTACAAAGTGTCTTTCAAGTCTTCTGCTCCTGTTAAAACTAGTTCGTAGAAGGTCAGGATATTTTTTTTTTTTTTTAGCATGATTTTTAAAAAGATTGTATTTATTTATTTTTAGACAGGGGGAAGGGAGGGAGAAAGAGAGGGAGAGAAACATCCATGTGTGGTTGCCTCTCACATGGCCCTCACTGGGGACCTGGTGCACAACCCAGGCATGTGCCCTGACTGGGAATTGAACCGGCGACTCTTTGGTTCTCAGCCTGTGCTCAATCCACTGAGCCACACCAGCCACGGCTGAAGTGGTTGCTTTTGATGATTTTGCCAATGTTGTCATTGCTCTTTGAGGGGAGAGAATTTACCGAGGACTCTTCCACCTCTGGGTAATAAAGTATATGGTCACGGCCCTGGCCAGGTAGCTCAGTGGGTTAGAGCGCTGTCCTGATACACCAAGGTTGCGGGTTCAATCCCTGGTCGGGACACATACAAGAATCAACCAACGAGTGCATCCATAAGTGGAACAGCAAATCAATGTCTCTCTCTCTCTCTCTCTCCCTCCCTTTAAAATTTCATAAATACAGTAAATAAATAAAACATTATAAATTATATGCTCACTTTACCTAAAGAGTCAGCCTGCTACTCAGGCTAAGCTCTCACCACATCGCAGTGTGTCCCTAAGTCTTGTGACGGCAAGTATGGATGGGTTTGTAAAAAACCCTGAAAAATGTTATTTATGGACTTTTAAGAAAATATCTTTGGGTGGGAAACCACCATCCCTGCTCAAAGAGGTTCCCTCACATCCAGTCCACCCACTTTCCAAGATCCATTCCCTCTGTCACTTCCCATTCACTGGCCACCTGTCATTGGCCGGGGATGTGCTGGCTGCCATGGAGACAGACGTAGCAACAGGAAGAAGGTAGAATAAATGAACTGCAATGAGTGTGTTGACTCAGTTAGAGCTCGTTTCAAGTTTTCCTTCCTAAAGTCGTACGCTCTAAGATATAGCATCCAATCTTCCGTTTTGTCTCTCAACGGGAACTCAGAAAAGCTAAGGAAGCCTACTTCTTAGACCTTTATATTAGGGAAAAATCGAAGCAGTAAATATTGTTGAGTCCCACATTTCCATAACGAACCCACGCTCATTTTCAAAATAAGCCACAGATCATCTGATTCGGGGGCTGAGAGAGCCTATTGAAAATGACAGTGGCAGAAAGATAATCATGCACGTTTTAGCTGGAATGAACCTTCTGGCGCACTTCAGAAACATCATCTTCCACGGCTGCAGACCTTGCCACTAATTGCGACGATCAGAGTTACTAGAATTCCAATACTCAGCAAGTTTGCTGATGGCCGTGATTGCCTCAGATGTGTCGGTGTGAGAAAGGAGACATCAAGATTAAGTTTTCAATATTTAAAACACTGCTTTCGTGGGGAGAGCTATGGCATTACCAATTTTTAAACAGAGTTCTTTTCTGTTTAAGGCTGATTCTTACAAGGGGGGCCAAGGGTGATTGAAGACTCGACATCATCATAGTCAGCGTCATCCAACGCGGCAAACGTGACCATTTACAGCTGTAACTGGGAGGAGTGATCGCACGGAGTCACTTGGCGTCGGTGCTTCTCTCTCCTGCCTCCTCCTCTTCTTCTTCTCCCCCTCCTCCCCTCCCCTCTCCTTTTTTCTCTCTCTGATGAAGAAGGGAGAATGTAGAGGACCACCCTGACAGGTTCATTCCATCGTGAGGAGTTTCTTCTATCCCAGAAGAACGGATTATTGCACAGAAGAAGCAACAGACGTAAAGGTCACACTGTCAGTGAAAAATCTCTAGGGCATTCTTAACTTTTTTTTTTTTCAAGATTTTATTTTCACTTTTAGAGAGAGGGGAAGGGAGGGAGACAGAGAGGGACAGAAACAGCAATGTATGGTTGCCTCTCACATGGCCCTCACTAGGGACCTGGCCCGCAACCCAGGCATGTTCCCTGACTGGGAATCGAACCGGGACCCTTTGGTTCCCAGCCTGCGCTCAATCCACTGAGCTACGCCAGCCGGGGCTCTAGGGCATTCTTAATAGACAGAGTCCACAAGAAGGAACGTCTGCTTGAGTGTGGCTGGCAGGGTCAAATGTGGGTGTCACCATGCATAGTTTTCATTGGAACATCTCATCTAAAATGTCCTATGGGGTGCTTGAGTGTGACATGGTGACATTACCGAATGACATGCTTATGATTTTGTAATAAAAGAGTTTGTCATAAAAATGGGGGGGGGGCATTATTTGTGCCGGACTCTGTATACAATCATTCTACCCGGCTTGAAACCAGATTTTCATTTTAGGTTCCATTCTTGTTCAAAATCAGCTCCCATCTGAAAGCAATTGCGTGGTGCTGTGAACCCATAGTTAATCGCTACAAGAACTGAAAGCTTTGTCTACATTTTCTCCTCCCGTGTGACATGGTTTGAGCCAATCCGTGGCTTGGGTTTTAATATCCCTAGTTGTAACGTAGAGATGTCCAACTTATAGTCCCTGTTCCCCGTCCCTTGCTCCACAGGAGACACAGAGAACTATTTCCAAGGTGTTAACAAGTAGGTTAGAAGCTTTGCAAACTCCTGAATCTTCAGCCGGGGTGTTTGCTGTACCGATTTGACTCTGATAGTTATCCAGAAGCATTTGATTCTATACATGCATTTGGGCCAACTTTAGGCAATGCTTGCCCTAGATAGGCACACAGATAGAGTCCTCAGAAATACAGAGTGCTGACTGCTGACTTATTAGAATATTCTGCCTATTTAGGGCGATTCCAAAAGAGATATATTTGAATACCACAGTTCCAAAAGGAGGGCACAGTAATTTTTAATGATTTTCAAACGTTTTCTTTCTTGCCTTGTTATCATCTCCCCTGAGGTGATCATTTTGTGTTCATTAAAAATAACAAACACGGAAATAGCTCCAATACAAAACCAGAGAGCAGAAAAATGTCATCGTTTTGGCAAAATGCACATCGGATGGAAGCCTGAGCAGCGAGTCAGCGCAGAAGGGAGCGCTAAAATTCACTCGGCAGAGCTTCCGGGAGATCCTGCTCATAAAACGGAGAACTTGTCAAGGCAATGGTGGCAACCTGGGACGAAAGACATCCTCTTCCATTAGGACTAAGACGTTTCAGGTGTTCATCAGCGTAGTCACACAGAAGTCACTTCCAGTGTATTTCGCTCCAAACGTCAATGCAAAGCTAAACGGGAAAGACTGCGTAAGTAAGAGAAGCGTCACTCAGCTGTCCACGAAAACCCACGTTTCCTATCGAGTCTCAGCTCCGCCTTTCGCTTTGGCAGATTGTATACTGTTATTCTGGAAGGCACGTGTTATTCTTCCCGCCTGGCGGCACTTGTTGTAGAGAAATGCATCCGCAGGAAGACGTAGGATCCCTTGCTGTTGAACTTCACCCTTCCTTCTACGTGGGATGCCCTGGAACCAGGTGTAGGAGGAGCCGTGAAATATCTCTGCACCTGTAACAACCAGAGACACCCCCAAAACGCACACCTGTCCTTTGGAGGCATGTCAGTTCTGTGGGATGGGGTAACAAACCTTGAATCCTGGGGACAGGCTTTCCAGGATCAATACCTGGAGGTTTCAGGAATTGGAGGCCAAGGGCATTGACACGGTTACTCAAGGAGAAAGACACCAACTGTGTGTGGGTCCGGGCCCACCGAACAGGGAGGGGAAGCGGCTTTAAAGAAAGATGCACCATTAGGTCCACGTGGACAGGCCTAACTTCTACAGTTGGCTAATTGTCCTAAGCCCTGTCTGTGATTCCAAACGAGTCTCAGAGCGGGTGGGAAGCCTTCCTTCCTTCCACACACGTTGCTCCTGGGCACTTGCGCCAGTAGCATGTGGACGGTCCGAGCGCCGCGCTCCCTGTGACTGTCCACGAACAGCGAAGGGCGGGCCCGCAGCTCGCACCCGCGTGGGCGCGCCCACTCTGCTGGGGCTCCGCCGATGGACCCACCGCGCAGGTGCATTTATCTGACAAGGGGAAAGCTCGTGGTTCTGCCCGCTGACCCTCGCTGCGGCTTTGGAATAAGCTTTCTTCCTCAGGCTGGCCTCGGGGGTTAGATTGTCACAGAGGTGAGGGGCCAAGGACAGGTGGGTTTTTTTTTTCCTTTTTCTTTTGTTATTCTTCTCTTTCTTCAAAAGATTTAGTTTTCCATTACAGTTGACATTCAGTATCATTTTGTACCAGTTCCAGCAGTACAGCATAGAAGTCAGACAATCCTATTCTATTTTTTTAAATTCTCACTGGAGAATATGTTTATTGATTTTAGAGCGAGAAGAAGCGGGGAGAGAGAGGGAGAGATGAGAGAGAAGCACGGATTGGTGGCCTCCCGTACGCACCACAACTGGAGATCAAACCCACAACCGAGGTACGTGCCCTGACCGGGAATCGAACCTACCACTTTCGGGTGTATGGAACGACGCTCCAACCAACAGAGCCACTCAGCCAGGGCAATCACATTCTTTATAAAGAGCCCCCCCTCCCGGATATTTCCAGTGCCCACCCAAGCAATTTCATAATAGGTTTCCTCCCTGTGAGGAAATGAATCCATCAAAATAGGAACTTTTTTTTTTTACAAAAGCATGCCTTTCATCCACGAGATCAGTTCATTTTTTATTTGTTTTTTAATGAACATTTAAGGTCCATATACAAAAGCTAACAGAGCAGTAAGTCAACCATGAAACACGTACAAGGAAATAACATGGAAAAGAAATCAGTTACAACTTCTCACCACGGAAGCATCACACACTGGTGGCAGCGAGTGGGCCAAGTGTCAGACTTGAACGCTCGGGACAAATGTCAAGACGGTCGTCACACAACTTTCTGTTTGAACTGAGTTTCTTTCTCGGTCATTGTTCAGTTACTAGGGGCAGTGGTGCGCAGTAGGGAGTCAGCGTCTCCCCCTACACACCAAAAAAAAAAAGAGAGATTTTTTTCAGCAGTGAATTTTTTTCCTTGGGGAAATATTTGATCTGTTTGTCTAACCTACCGTATGTTTCTGTCATGAAATTGGTCTGCGTAAATATTTGCCTATTCTAGTTCTTAAAGTAAGGTCATGCAGAACTTCCTAATTTCGGAAGAGTAAGAATTATCAAAGGCAATTAGTTTTGTACATAAATGCTCACAGTTTCCTTTTTCATGAAAAAAATGTGCTCTTTGTGATTTTTGTTCCTTGCAAGAGTTGCTCAAGTAATAACCATGGAGCATTTCATAAAATATTCATTTGCTGGGAAATTTTGTATGAAATGACATTGGAAGTATAAAAAACATCGTTAGGTAACCCTTGGAACGGTTAAAAATATACTTATCTTGTTTGTAAACTATCAAGGTGAGCTACTGAGCATCTGAGTGTCCAGTGCCTTTCTGGTTTTCTAGAAAGTTCTTTGTTGTGTTTATCAATGTGACATCTTTGAAACATCTGACATTATATGTAGAAACATCAAGGCAATCGCATTTGTACATATTATTAAACATGCAAAAATTTCCTGAAAGATAGTGCCCAAGAATGGGAAGTCTCTCTGAGCTCAGCCCCCACCCCCCCGGGTCCCACTCCATGGGAAGATGGCTCTCTTGGAGTTTGGGGGTGCCGCGCATCATTTTGGAGACGTGGCCCCTTTAATCACCGGCTCCCTATTCAAATACGTGGCCCAGTAAACCAGGTTGAAAGTGCCAAAGAGGACTGGGAACACAATTCGGGACATTTTGTCGATCTTGCTGATGCTGTTGTAAGTCTTTTTGCTTTCAGGGGTCTTGTCTTCGGGAGGATTCACGGCGACAGAGGCGGCGTTGGCGGTCCCTGCCGGGGTCTGCTCCTTTGGAATGTTGGGGGGATGGGTCATCTTCCCAGTGGTGTAAGCATTTGTGGACTTATTTAGTATGAGTTCTCGCTGCTTTTTCTGCAAAATATAATAAGAACGTAAGGGTGTGCCCTGCCCCGCCCCCCACCCCCAAGCAGGCAACTGTCAGCAAAAGGTGTATCTGTGAAGAGAGAAAGACCCATCAGCTTAGCTCTGGCCCAGGGTGGACGCCGCAGGCTTGGAAACCCACAACCCCATGGGGCCGGTCCTGGAGGTGAAATTCTACCACAGGTCACGTTACTTATGGGGGAAAAGTTGGGATGGCAGTCACTGTTGTGGCAGTGAGTGTGGGACCTGGCCAGGGTGCTGGTGCTGGTCTCTACGGTGATAGGGGCCGGGGTCCACAGGTGAACATATTATCAAAACCCTGCAGGTGAACCCTCAGGATTTGTCCACTTCACACCAGAAACAGTCTGCTTTCACTGAGTCAACATGACGCAGGAATTAAACTCCAGCTAATGGCCTGCATGCTGAAGTATTTCGCAGGGAAACGCACGGTCCTCTGACATGGACCATATTTTCCCATGTATCATGTGTGCTTTTCCGCCCAGATTTCTGAGGGGAAAATAAGGATGTGCATTATGCTTGGGTAGCATGAATTCTGTATCTGTCAATGCTTTTCATTCTTCTATTTGTGCGTAGGCATCAAAAGTGTGACTCTTGCCCAGCTGGTGTAGCTCAGTGGATTGAGCGCGGGCTGGAAACCAGAGGGTCCCGGTTCGATTCCCAGTCAGGGCACATGCCTGGGTTGCAGGCCAGGTCCCCAGTGAGGGCCATGTGAGAGGCAACCATACATTGCTCTTTCTCTCTCCTTTCTCCTCTCTCTGAAAATAAATAAATAAAATCTTAAAAAAAAAAAAAAAAAAGTGTGACTCTAGAAAGCAGTAATGATATCCGTACACAAAATACTACCCTGGAATATGATGATCGGGTTTGTTTCTAGATATAAATAAATAAATCATTGAGTTAAAAAAATTAAAACGAAAGATACTATTTCCTGAAAATTTGGGCCAAAAACACGGGTGCGCATTATACACGGGAAATACGGTACTCTGAAATGTATCAAAACATAACGGGGACTGACAGATGAGCGAGGCTGGGTGGATGCATGAATGCCCGGACAGATGACGGACACGGAGACAGAGGACAGATGGTGATGATACAAACAGTGAAATGTGAATGGCAGACAGGTTTTCACTGTGAAATCCTTTGAGCATTGCTGTGTGTTTGAAAATTTGCATCATGAAATGTCGACAAAATTCTGTTCCATTAGCAAAATAATACAGTCTCGTTAAAGAAAATGTGGAAAGCACAGGAGAGTGAATGAGAGAAAATGCTCTCGGTATCTGGGAAAAAAAAAATACCCGCGACCCCCCAAGCTCGCTGCAGCATCAGCCACTCTAAGGTCCCGACCAGGCGGGAGGGAGTTCAGCAAAAGTGAAGAGACCCGACAAGAACAGCGCAGGCCACTGAGACAGGCCCCCGAGTTTCCCCTGAACAAAGCTGGTGATTCGAGATGAACTGGAAATGGGACCCGTGGCTAAGTGGCACTTTGCAAGGACCTTGGTGTGAGGGAAGGGTCACTTGTTGGGGACAGGGAGGTAGGGAGCGGACACGCTTGGTCTTATATTTGGATGTAGAATCAGGCGTGTTGTCTCAGTGCAGGGATGTGGCGAGAAGGGAGGAGGGAGGAAATGAGTTGGTACCTTGATCTTGGCAGCCTCCGAGGCTTTCTTGCCGTCCCAGGCCCAGCCCCTCTTGGTGAAGTAGTTGACCGTGGCGAACTCAATGAGCGCGGAGAACACGAAGGCGTAGCACACGGCGATGAACCAGTCCATGGCGGTGGCGTAGGCCACCTTGGGCAGCGAGTTCCGGGCGCTGATGCTGAGCGTCGTCATCGTCAGCACCGTGGTCACCCCTGGGGATAAGGGCGGGGACCGAGGAAACAGGGATCAGTGCTGGGGCCCAGACACCATGGGCCACCCTGAGCATGACAGACAAGGACAAGAAAGGCGCCAGTCACTTTATCCCCAACCCAGACCTCCGTCCCACTCAATGGTTTCCCATAACACTTAACATGCACACGGCATTTAAAATATTGCTGCCCTGGCTGGTGTGGCTCAGTGGATTGAGCACCAGCCTGCAAACCAAAGGGTTGTCGGTTCGATTCCCAGTCAGGGCACATGCCTGGGTTGTGGTCCAGGTCCCCAGCAGGGGGCGCTGCGAGAGGCAACCACGCATGAATGTTTCCCTCTTGTTCTCCCTTCCCCTCTCTCTAAAAATAAATAAATAAATAATCTTTGAAAACTTTAAAAAAATAAAATATTGCTTATTTTATTTATTGGCTTGACTGTCTCCTTCTAGAATATAAATTGAGGAGGGCAGGGAGTTGGGTCTGACTGATTTGCACACTCTAAGTGGGTCCCCACTGCCCAGCAAACATCTGGCACTGAACAAAGACGTGTTGAATGAGGGGCGTTTCTTCGCGGCCCTAGGTCAAGATCAATTCAGAAAGGGCAAGGACATGCACAGACATGTGCCGCCCACATTACAAGTCCTGGGCTCCGGTCACACGGATGGGACAATCCACCTGCAACCTGCCAGGGGCCCGAGGGCAGCAGAAGCACCACGTCGGAATCCAAGGCAATCAGCGTCCCCTCCAGGTGGCTGTGCAGGGTGCCAGTGGCTGGCAGCCTTGTGTTCTGGGAAAACTCGCAGTGACCAGCCAGTCAGCCAGACCCCATGGCGGGCGACATTGGTCTAGGACTGGCAGAGAACGAAGCACTTACAGGGCATCTGCTAAGGGCTGGACTCTGAACGAAGCCACGTTTTGCATGGGGATCATTACCCACACTTTGCAGGTGAGCAGCTTAAAAATGTAACAGCATGAGCAATGTCCCCATGTCTGCCAGCTGGCAAAGGAGCAGCCGCGTCAAGCCCCAGGACGGCAGGACACTTCCAGCCCCCAGGGCCCCCGCAGTTCTGTCTGCTCCAGGGGACAGCACACCTGGCGTGCCTGCATTGTGTCCCCCATAGTCATGCGTCCCCGTCCCAACCTCCAGCACCTCAACACGTGGCCTAACCTGGAAACACAGTCTTACAGAAGTCACTGAGTTAAAAGGAAGTCGGGGCAGCCCTGATCCAGTGTGGCTGGTATCACACACTCGGAGGGAACACACGTGGTCATGGGCATGTGTGGCCACAAGCCAAGACCTTCCAGAAACTAGAAGGGAGGCCTGGAGCAGGTGCCCTCAAAAGGGACCAGCCCTGCTGCCACCTTGACTTTGAACTTGCAGCCTCCAGAGCTGTGAGGTCATTCATCTCTGTTTAGGCCCCGCAGTGCATGGGGTCTTTTGTTACAGCATCCGTAAGGGACTGATACAACTCTGTGGACGGCAAGGAGGACACAGACTAAGCCCGACTTGCTCGGGGGAGGCCTATGTGGTGGACTTACAAGCTCAGATGCCGGAAGGATCCACGTAGGATGGTCTGAAGTGAACACTTCCTAATTAAAAGTGAGTAGTGGCGGGCAGTCACATCCTGGGCCCGTGGGGATCTTCGCCTAAACTGAGCCTGGCTGTTGTCTTTTTGCCTTTGAGATGTCAGGGTGATTTCCTTTTTCCAGACCCCTCAGGGCACAACCCCCCACCAGAGCCCCTCATTGTTCTTGATGTTGTGTTAATTATTGACCGTAACTATCCCGGACCCCTGATGCAAAACAAGCGTCTGTGTGGCTCACTTTTTTCCAATCCCAGAGGTTTCCTTGATTTGCTTTCTCCCGCCTCCCTAATCTCTCACCAAGGGGTTTCATGGAAGTGTCTTATGCCTCCTTCTTTGACTCTGATGCATAAAGTAAGGGGCTGCCCTGGCTGGTGTGGCTCAGTGGATTGAGCGCAGGCCTGCAAACTAAAGGGTCGCCGGTTCGATTCCCAGTCAGGGCACATGCCTGGGTTGTGGGCCAGGTCCCCAGTAGGGGGCGCACAAGAGGGAACCACACACGGATGTTTCTCTCCCTCTCTTTCTCCCTCCCTTTCTCCCTCCCTTCCCTTCTCTGTAAAAATAAATAAATAAAATCTTTAAAAAATAAAATAAGGTGCAAAACTGCCATTCTCTGGAGCATTTCCTCAATCCCTCGAGACTTTGCTTCCCGGAGCTGCTGTCAGTTTGGCTCCAATAAACTCATACAAATCCTTACAGGTCTGGACGCGTCCCAGGCTGACAGCACCAAACGAGTGTAACGTCCCCGGCGTTCACAGCAGCTGAGTCATCACCCAGTGTCACCCTTCAAAGGCATGACACAGTGCCGCGCAGGGAACGAATGCTTAACGGCGACTCTGCAGGCATCTCCGACTTTTCTTAAAATCCAGTTAGTCACCATGCTGGGGGAAGCGGTCCGTGCCTGACCTTGAACGAAGGACCTTCTTGGGTCCACATCCTACTGTGCATTGAGAATCGCTAAGAGGAGACAGTACTGTCCACTGATTATTTCTCATGCCTGCTGACTAATACCCCCAAAAGAGCCGGGGGCAGGGCGCGGGGAGATCCGCATCTCCCTGAAACATGCTGAGGCTACTCTGAGTGGGGCAAACGCGGCCGGGTGCAAAGTTGGAGCTGGAGAGAGATGGTCCCATAGGAACGAACGCCTGGGGCCACGCTAGGAGACTATTCCCCTAAAATACAGGTCACCCTCCTTTCTCTGGGAGACACGGCGCCATACGGAGAGCTGAGGCCTGAACGGAGGGAGCTTTTCGCTTTGGGAAGACGTGAGCATTACCACCGGTCACCGGCAAAACTCCTGCAGCGTCGCTCCTCGAATTCAAGGATATGACAGGGGACTCAGATGTTGGGAAATTTTAGTGTAAGGTAACAGGTTATGAGCCTAGTCAGTAATGTGCGTGTTAAAGCTTTTGTTTCAGAAACTACAGATAAAGCCCATCCTGGCTCCCGGGAGAGACGGCCCACCTCCCGGGGCACTGCTGAAGACCACCGCCTGGGGACCCCTGGAGGCACCCAGGCCTTCGTGTTCCAGGGAGACACAGATGACCACCCACCCCTGGGAACAGCTAACTGCCCAGGACAGGAATGTTGCAGCTTCTTCCACCTAATCCTCCCTGAACTTCAAAGCCCTCACTGCGCCTTGTTTATTCCCTGTTATAAAAAGTCTGGCCTGGAAAGAGAAGACAAGATGGTCTGTTAGGGTTTGAACCCACCATCTTCTCGGATCGCCAGCCCTCTGATTGAAGTGCCCATAAAGATTCAACCGCTGTCACATCTTATTGGGTTTGGTAGTGACAGGCAGCCCGGATGCCGATGTGCTTTCCGGTTTCAGATAGAGTGGTTCAAGGTTGGAGTCAATGCCAGGTGATGTCAGTCTAGCTTCTTACCATGTGTGTATGTAGGTACATATCAACTACATGTGTGTCCTAGGCATGTAGGTGTAGGCATCTATAATGTATGATATGACCTATATAATTCATGACTGTCATACACATGTGACATTGATTGCCACTCGGGGGTCAACTTTGTAAATATTTAAAAATTGATTTGAGAGAGAGAGAGAGAGAGACATTGATTTGTTGTTCCACTTATTGATACATTCACTGGCTGATTCTTGTCTGTGCCCTGACTAGGGATCGAACCCGCAACCTTGGAGTAACTGGATGACATGCTAACCACTGAACTACCCAGCCAGGGCCTGGGGTTAACTTTAAAGTGACCTGCACATTTCACAGAGAACTGCCCGAAAACACACAACACACAAAACAGGCCTTTGTGCGGCCTCTAAAAATTCTGCGGCGAAATGTCACGTAAGACAGATTGTCGGCAATTTCCAGCCTCAGAAAAAGGCTCCCCCGTGGAAGGTCTTTCAGAACAGAAGCAGTGATCAAGCGGACCATTATCCCCGGCAGCCCGGCTCGGAGAGCCACCCTAAACCCTAATCCTTTAACGCTGGATCCTTCCTAATGTCTCCCGCGGTTTCCAGGTCACAGAAGAGAACCTGTTGTGGCTGGGCACGGTCAGCAGCCGTCCCGGAACCCCGGCCCAGGCAGGGCGCGGGGGACGCTCACCGAACACGGTCCTGGCCGGGACGGACTCCCGGTTCAGCCAGAAGGACACCTGCGACAAGATCACGGTCATTATGCAGGGAAGGTAAGTCTGGATGACGAAGTACCCGATCTTCCTCTTCAGATGGAAATGAGCCGTCATGATGGTGTATTCTCCTGCAAATAAGCACAGCAGCGCCCTCAGCCAGGCACCCGAATTCCGGCCACCCCCGCCCCCCAGTGGCTCCCAGCCTGTGCCCTGTGTCCCCTCTCTGCACCTCCCACTGCACGAGTATTTGTTTGTGTGCTTTGGGCAAAGCAGAGGACGGGGACACGTGGATTTCAACACGGCCACTACCGTTTAAGTCTTTTGACCTCCAGCTTCTGAAGAGCTTTTGCACGCGGGGGCTTTTCCCGGGAAATCAGATTTCAGTGCTCTGCTAATCCCCCTGGCAATCTGGCCCCTCCGCCCTCCCGCTGGCCGCGGGCGCTGTCGGAATTCAAGGTTTGGCCTCTCTGCCTACAGAACTGGGGACCTCACAGAGCCCTGTGGCCTGTGCAGGGGTCTCGCCCTGTTTCCCAGCCAGGGGGGCTCCAAAGAGCTTGGGGGGCAACCACCCCCCACAGGCTCCTGCTGGGGTAGGGTGACAGCGAGCAGCAGCTTCTGGAGACCTTGGGGCCCCCTGCCGCGGCGATGTCCCAGCGCCTCCTCTGCATCTGCCTGGCGGTGTGGGAGGCCCGCGGGGACCTCCCGTTCATCGCCGAGAACGGGGCTGCGCTGACGGTGAACTGGTAAGGAGCCCGGGGGCGGGGGCGGCTGTGTAAAAAGGCTGCCCCGGGAGGCGCCTGCAGACGTGGGGACACAGCTGGGTCGATCTGAGAACAAGAGGACTTTGGCTGAGCTGTGAGGAGTGCGCGGTGTGGCTGAACCGGAACGAGGCGCCAGGGGCGCCCCCTCCGCGGGGTGGGCTGCCGGCTGTGCGCGCGGGGTTGGGGCTTCTGAGGCGGCTAATAGCCCAGCTCCCACGCCTGCGGTTGGAACTGCAGCCGGGCGCTCAGCAGGGCCAGCTGCGCGCGTGTCCCCGTGCGCCTTTGCCACAGCGGCCGAACGCCAGAGGCGGATGGAAACGCTAAGACCACGGGTGGTGAAGTCTGCCACCGACAGAGAAGGACGCAGCAGCTTTCTGCTGCGCTTGGCGACAGGCTGTGGCAGGCCACCCTCCCACCTGCAGCCCTGGGCAGGTGACCGCGACCCGGGCTTGTCTGTCCCTCCCCGCAGAAAACATAAACAAGAATATGGAGAAAGGGGTCGAGCCTGTGTAGGCCCCGCGATCAGACCCTGCTTCCTGTCCGTCAGGCCTGAGCTCCCTCGGGGGAGATACTTCTCTGCGGCTTTGCGAGATGCTTTGAAACGTCTACCCTGCTTTAAAAATCCTTCTTCGGTGTTGTTCTTTTTACTTTGTTTTATTTTTGAACTGAAGTATAAAACCGTGCAGGACTGTGTAAGACAGCTCCAAACAGCTGCATCGTCCCTTAGCATCATGATTCTTTCTCCCCGCACTTCTGCCAGGCCACCTTGGCGCCCGTTCCCATAAAATAGTACCTGTTTCGTCTTCTTTGGCACTAAACATGCTACCCACAAGGCAAGGCCGCTGTCTGCCCCTGCCAACCCCTCCCCCCCAGTACCGGCCAGGATCTCACCTGCCCCCAGGATGCCCAGCAACAGTGGGTGGGAATACTGGCCCACATGCTTTCTGCCGTCCCTGGGGTTGGCAGTGCTGAGAAAGTGGGGTGCTGCCCATGGGCTCCCCTGAGGGTGTCCTCTGGGGATTAGAGCTCCTGGTGCCATCAGGGCTCGCTCCACCCTGTTACCCTTTTCTCCTCGGCCGCCTGGAGGCTCTGAGCCCTGCCCTGCCCGCAGCCCAGCTTTGTGACCCCGACAGTTGCTGCTGGGCCTCGTGTGGCCAGGAGGCCACTGCAGACACACCTGGCAGGCTGAGGAAGGGGAAGGTGTTCATTCCTGGGGCCACCTGCCTGTTTTGCGCCAGGTGAAGCAACAGGTACAGCACCTGAATGCCCCTCAGGTCAGCCCCACACGTGTGGGAGTGAGAGGACCTGCTGCTTGTAAGGCTATTTCTGGCTGCCTGGTTGTGCTTTCACAACTCAACCCCAGGGCCATCTTTCCTGAAATGGTCACAGCAGGAGGTGGGAGGGCGAGGAAACGGGAGTATCTGCAGGACATGGGCTACCTGTCACTTGCATGTCTCAGGGCAGGGACCAGGTTACATAAGCAGGTCTGCGTGGCCTCGGGCAGGGCCAGCGGTCACCAGGGCCTGTGCGTTCGGGGGCCATTGCACCGCCGATTGGTGCCTGGCATGTCCCCTAATGCCGTGGCTGCAGCTGACGTCGCTGAGTGCAGCTGCCGGGAGCTGTGCCCTCATCTCGAAGGGGAGCGGGCGCAGGAGGGACGGGACGGGTGGGCGCGTCCCGCGGGCGCCAGGCCTCACCCGTGCTGGTGCTGATGTTCTCCGTGCCCACGGTCTGCCCCATCAGGTGGTACTGGTTCAGCCGGGAACCGTCTTCTGCTACCACCACCGACTTGGTGGTGTCATTGGTCCAGACGTAGACGACCTCGGAGTTGGGGTACGCGTCTGTGGGGGGGACAGAAAGCGGCACACACGTGGCGTCATTGGAAGCCTGGCACAAGCCAGGGAGCAAGAGAGAGGTCACAAGGTCAAAGTTCAAGGGTAACGCGGCGCGGGTGGTCGGAGTGTCACCCTGTACATGGAAAGGTTGCGGGTTTGATCCCCAGTCGCCAACCGATCGATGTCGCTCTCACATCGATTGTCAGTGGGGGTGCTGGTGAATAATAATGCTTATCTACAATAAAGTCCACCCCGCCGAATGATCTTAACTAGATCCAGGTTAGCTGAGCTCATGAAGCGATGTATACACGTCACTTACGGTGTGTACTTATAATTCATGTCACCTTTATTTTCACACTGTTGGCGTTCAATGTAAGCGTTCAAAGATCTGTTCATGTCGATCGTGCTAATAGCGTTAATAATAACGGGGCTCCCCGCGTGCTGGTCCCACACGGCTGAGCCCTGCTCACCAGATTAGGGCTGGGAGCAAATGCCCACTCACGTGCATTTCCGCCCTGGCGTCGGGAAGCGCTAAATTCCTCTCTGTGTCACCGGGGTGGCATCGATCTCGGGGATAGCAGGGACATCAGTAAACGAGGCAGCCGGCTTGCCTGCGCCCCTTTGTCATGAGGGAACACGTCAGAACCGTAATCCCCGCTCCCGCAGACCGTCCATCAGCGAGCCCGGCAGGAAGGTCTGACAGACTTTTATTCACAAGGGACTGGGGAATTTGTCACCGCCTTCTGAGTGGTCCCTGGCCCTCGGCTGACACTTCCTGGCTGACACCCTGAACAGGGGTGTGACGCTCCCAGACCGATTTGCAAGGCCTTTCAGAAGCAAAGAATATGGCGCATGGCTTTGACCTTCAACAACCCATTTACGCTCTAAGCCTGTATTTCCACCCGTCTGTATGTTGGGGGGGGATAACCCCCATCTCCTAGGGGCGCTAGGACAGGAAAGTCTGCTGATCAATACCAAGCAGTCAGCATATGCTTGCCACACAGTAGGTGCTTAAGAAATAGTAGCTGTAAGCAATGTGATCTGTGCTGGCCGGTGAGGCTCGGTTGCTTGGACATTGTACCACATACCGAAAGGCTGCGGGTTCGATGCACACAGGAGGCGATTGATGGATGCTTCTCTCTCACATGGATGTTTCTCTCCCTTCCTCTCTCTTTATTTTTTTAAAAGATTTTATTTATTTTTGGAGAGAGAGAGGAAAGGAGGGAGATAGAGAGGGAGAGAAACATCCATGTGTGGTTGCCTCTCACACGCCCCCTACTGGGGGCCTGGCCCGCAACCCAGGCATGTGCCCTGACTGGGAATCGAACCGGTGACCCTTTGGTTGACAGGCTGGAGCTCAATTCACTGAGCCACACCAGCCAGGGCTCCTTTTTTAAATAGTCTTAATTTATCTTCCAAAGGTAAGCCATGCCATTGTCTGTAAGGGGTTTCCTCACAAACTCGTCACGTGCCTTTATAAACCAGGGCTAATTGCAGCATCGGTTTGCATCCCTGAGAAGAGACCGCACTGAGGGCCATGTCAGTCAATCCGGTTTCCCATTAGTGAAGCTGGAGCATGTGGCTCATTAGAATAATGACACCTATTTGCATTCCTTTGTCTCCTGACAGCAGAGCACTGCTGGTTGGATAATTTGAAACTCATTATACTATCACATTTAGCCCCTGCGCACTCATGGCCTGAGCGACCTACTTGGCCAGGGAGCTATTTTTAGTCCATCCAGAAAAAAAAAAAAAAAAGAAAGAAAGACAAAACAAGGAAGAAAAACACTTAATTGAATAACATTTCTCCTCTTAAAATTATGATGTCCTGCCCTGGCTGGTATGGCTCCATGGACTGAGTGCTGGCCTGCGAACCAAAGGGTCACAGGTTCGATTCCCAGTCAGGGCACAGGCCTGGGTTGCTGGCCAGGTCCCCAGTAGGGGGTGCGCAAGAGGCAACCACACATTGATGTTTCTCTCCCTCCCTTCCCTTCCCTCTAAAATAAATAAATAAAATCTTTAAAAACATTATTATGTCCTGAGCAGAAACCACATGAGTTGAGGAGAGGTGAAGTGTGTGCAATTTTCTACCTCCTGAGAGTTGAAGAAAATCCTTCCAATTGCTTTCTGGAGCATAGCAATAATATAGCAAATATGAAAAAAGACGCCCAACATCTCAATCGAAACCATCGCCAGATAAAAATAAACTTGGCACAAGAGTGCCAAAGGCCCGGAAACATAAGCACTGATGGATCTTATTGGGTTTGATTGAATGTAGAAGCGGCGTGATTCTGTGGACGGGTGTTTTGGCTTTGAATGCGATAAAAGACTAAACTGCAGTGGGCAGGTCGTTCACTACGAGAGAACGTGGTGAAAAAGGAGAGGAGCCTCTTGCTTCACTGCTACCTGCCATTAAGTCTGAATATCACACTGATGGAACTTATTTAACTAATGATAAAAAAAAATAACACTCTCCCTGTTGGTCTTTCGCCTTTGATCAAATCAAGAGCACAATTTCCACACACAAAGAAGGGCATCATTTTAAGTCCTACAAGTCATTTTCCTCTTGGAAACACGAAAAATTCACTTTCCCTGAGGGGCATGAACCAGCGATTTCCAGATGAGAGGCCTTAGGGATCTTTTGAATGTTTTGATTAAGGCAGTAATTAATTTAAATAAATCCTGGAGAGAGTTCCTTTTCATTATACTGCATTCCCCCAAATAATGTGTGTTATCTCTCCGTGGCACTTCAGGATCATAGTTTGGAAAAAAAAAGAATCATTTCCATCCAACCTAATTTTGGCTTATTGCACACACTTACCTCTCCTAATTCCAAAAATCTCTTTGGAATGATAGAAATAATATGAAATGAAACCCTCGGAGCCAAAAGATGTTCCCCTGCCAGCAATGGCAGAGTGGCTGGCTGTTATTAGGTAACCACTATTAACTCGGGATACGTTTGAAAAATAGCACCCGGAAGGTACCGGAGAGAGAACAGATATAGGAAGAGACGGAAGGGAGTTGGAAAAAAAGAATAGCTTTTCACTTCAAAAGCTGTGAGATGACCCTGGGTGGTGTCCTGGCTGGTGTGGCTCAGTGGATTGAGTGCCAGCCTGCAAACCAAAGGGTCGCCGGTTCAATTCCCAGTCAGGGCACATGCCTGGGTTGCAGGCCAAGTCCCCAGTAGGGGGCGTGCAAGAGGCAACCACACATTGATGTTTCTCTCCCTCTCTTTCTCCCTCCCCTCCCCTCTCTCTAAAAATAAATAAAATCTTTTTCAAAATTAACCCTCTAATTTAATAGAACCCAGAGTCTCTGCAATGTGACACAGAAATATCCATGAAAGAATTCAAAATTACTAAATGTAAGAGAAAACAGGAAAAAAAGGTCTTATAGTCAACAGAAAATACAATCAGTGCAAAGTGGACCCAGGAGGACTCAGAGGCTGGATTTAGCATATGAGGATATGAAAGCAGCTCATCTGCCCACGCTTAAGTGTGCAAAGGAGAGAATGTAATGTTTTCTAATAAAAAAACAACAACTAAGAGTAAACCTTAGCTAAGACGTTGAAACTAAAAGAACCAAATACAAATTCTAAAACTGGGAAATCTAATGTACTGAATGAGAAATTAACTACAGGAGCTTAAGAACAGTTTGAAAAATGACAGAACGGTCCGTGAACTTGAAGAACGGGCCATGGAAATTACCCCATATAAAGAACAGCGAAGGAAAACACAGTTAAAAAAAAAAAAGGAATAGACCCCCGGGGAGCTGCGGTATTATGTAAAAAGGTACCATACACATAAATAAAACTCCAGATGGAAAAGAGAGGATGGAACAAAAAATATTGGAAGGAATGATGGTCAGCCGGCCTCAAATTTGGTGAAAGATATAAATCCCCAAATTCCTGTGGCTTGGCAAACTCCAGGAAATATAAATAAAAATAAAATCACACCTAGGGAAACATCTGCCCTAGAGAAATGGAGATACATTTTTCCCTGTTCCCCCCACGAAATGCAACTAAAAGCACAAGATATTGCACGTGAAGTAAATACAGAAAGAAGCTGAGAGGTCGAGAGAATGAGGCAGGCGGGTCTTGGGGCACCCCACTTCTCAAACAAAATCTGTACAAATCAGGGCTCTCCAGAGGAATGGAACCAATAGAATCTACAGGGTCTGGCACAAAAAAACGCCCGTTTTATCACAAAATCATGAGCATGTCATTCTGTAACGTAACAACATCATACTCAAGCAGTCCATAGGACATTGTAGGTGACGTGTTCGAACGGCTGTCCATCTTGTGCGAGGCATTCCCGCACCCTGCCAACCACACTCACGCAGGCGTTGCTCCTGCCAGAGTCTGCATGTGCAAACGGGAAGGCTGAGAAAGGGCTGGTGTGGGGGGGGAGTGGTTTCCCATCTGAGAATGGGCAGGCTAGGGACCCAGGACGAGCTGGTGTTTCAGTTTGAGTCCAAAGGCAGGAAAAGACTAATGTGCCAGGTCAAGGCAGCCAGGCAGGAACATTCCCTGTCACTCAACCTGTGTGTGTGTGTGTGTGTGTGTGTGCGCGCACGCGCGCTCCTCGGGCCTTCAACTGATTGGGCGAGGCCCACCACAGCAGGGAGGGCAATCTGCTTCATTCAGTCTACTGACTCACATGATAATCCCATCCAATAATACCCTCACAGACACCCCCAGAATAACATCTGACCCAGTATCGGGGCATGCCCTGATCCAGCAAGTTGGCACACAAAATCAACCTTCACAGAACTGAAAAATACAATAATCATACTAAAACGCTCAGTGAAAGAAACCGTCAGCAGGATGGAGGAGACAAAGGGAAAAAAATCATTAAAAATATTACGTACAATCCCATGAAAAACAGAGAAAATAGGAGAAAATGAAAAGAGCCTTGGTACTTACAGAAATATAACAGAAGATCTAATATTCATGTCATTAAAAATATAACAGAAGATCTGCCCTGGCTGGTGTGGCTCAGTAAATTGAGTGCTGGCCTGTGAACCAAAGGGTTGCTGGTTCGATTCCTAGTCAGGGCACAGGCCTGGGTTGTGGGCCACATCCCCAGTAGGGGGTGTATGAGAGGCAACCACACACTGATATTTCTCTCTCTTTCTCCCTCCCTTCCCCTTTCTCTAAAAATAAATAAATCTATTTAGAAAACTATAACAGAAGATCTAATATTCATGTCATTAAAGTCAGGAAAGGAGATGAGAAAAAAGATGTGGCAGGAAAAGCATTCAAAACATAATTAATCAGACTTCCTAAACTTGGCAAAAATCTGTAGAATCAAGAATCCGAACAAATCTCAAACAGGATAAACCTAAAGAAATCCACACCAATACACATTATACTCAAACCTCTAAACACTGAAGACAAAAAATACTGGAAGCCACCAGAGGGAAAAAAATCTTATCTATAAAAGAAAAAACTTATTTGAATGGCAGCAGATTTCTTATCAGAAAATATGGCGGCAAGAATAAAGTAGCACATCTTTCGAGTGTCAAAAGAACTGTCAGAACATACTCTTATAACCAGCAAAAATGTTCATCATGTATGATGAAAAAAAAAGGTGTAAAAGCTATTCCAGGCTAATAGTAATAAAGATACCGCACATGTATTAACTGCTGGCGTGGCAAGACTCACAGACAAGGAGTTGGCTCCGTGGCCTTCAGTGGGTAAAACAGAAGTCACTGGGAGTGTGCGCATGCATGTGGGCCAGGAGCTACTAACCCAGTGGGCTCTTATGGCGGTGAAGATGATGATGGTGGTGATGGGCACTTCTTGAGCACTTTAATTGCTGTTCACGCTGCCATTTTCAAACATTCTCTCACATCCACTTCACAACTGAGGAAAGCGGGGTAGAGAGGCCACTGGGTCACAGTTACTCAGCAAAGAAGCGGAGCAGGCAGGATTCAGGCCCGGGGAGTGGGCGGCTCAGTCTCTGAGAGCACATTCTTAAGATTTTAAAACAGACAACTTCACCCCGGCTGGGTAGCTCAGCGGGTTGCAGCATCGTCCCAATGCACCAAGGTTGTGGGTTCGATCCCCAATCAGGGCATGTACAGGAATCAACCAATGAGTGCATTAGTTTGTGGAGCAACAAATCAATGTTTCTGTCTCACTCCCTCTCTCTCTAAAATCAATCAGTGAACAAATTAAAACACACACACACACACACACACACACAACCTCACCTAACACGGGGAAAAATGAACAGTGAAGAGAAAGAACGGAGGAGTCCATTGCTCCCAACCGTGCTTCCCAGCATCTCGGAAGTGAGGCCCACGCCACCCCCACACTCTGGTGTGTCTGGAAGCCAGGAGTTTCTAGTCGAATCGGAGACGTATGCAGCTAGTGACTAAGCTCCCTGTTCCATGGACGCACATTTCCTAATGTGGGCCCAAGGTGAGCGGCGACGGAGCATGACAATGTTGTTCTTATGGAACAGTCTAGAAGAAGTGAGGTTACACAGCAGTGATCACCATGCAGTAACAGAGGCACTGACTGGGGGCTGGAAATTGGGTGTTGAAGGGTGGCCCCCTGGAGGAGGTGGCCTGCAATTGGAGGTGCGGAAAGAAGGAAGACCTGCCTGGCAAAGGTCCGGAGGAGACAGTTCCAGGTGGGAAGTGCCTCCACTCACCTTTTCTGGGACGCAGACAAGGAGGCCAGTCTGCAAGGTCAAAGGTGTGCAGACCCCACCGCTCTCCACAGGCTTCTAGAATAGCTTGCAGCTGCTCTCAGGAGTACTTGCATAGAGAACCCAAATCCTGAATGAATGGATGGATGGATGGATGGATGGATGGATGGATGGATCAATGAATGGATGGGTGAATGAATGAATGTGGTAACAAGCCCTAAAGGATATCCATGGTTCTTACTTCTGGAACTAACTTACAGCTGCCAAATTTCAGGGGGCAAGCGTGGGCATCCATGGGGAAATCCTCCAGCTGCATCGGACACTCTGCAGAGATAGTCAAGCTGAAAAAAAAAAAAAAAAGAAAAACCAGGAGACAAAGATTAAAGGGCTCGGCAAGTCCAGCTATTGATTAAGCAACCACCATGTCCCAGGCAGCCGTCTTAATTATTTCACTCGTTATTTTAATTGCCATCATTTATTGTCTAAACTGTCCCACCAAATTACACCGGCACTCACTGCAGGTGAATGTCCGTCGGAGAGAAGGCTTGGATCACATCCGCTTGACCTCCCCCGGCTCGGCGTGTGTGTCTGCCCATGCATTACCCCTCGGAAAGCAATTTGAGACACCTTTAAAAATGATTTATCCCTTCTTTCTCATCCCTTACCCAGAGCGCTCTCAAATACTTCCGTGACCACGCCAAAAAGACAGGGGTTTTTCTAAGAGCGTTGCTCAGCGCAAAAACAACACACACACGGACTAAACGCACAGACCCCAGTTTGAGCGGAAGCTGGCTGTCCCTGTCGAGGACCGGCTGGTGCCATCAAACCGAGAAAGAGGTGAAACGGTGGTGTGATGGCCAGCTTTTGATACCGTCTGATTATCGTTTTTACGCCATGCCTGGCCTTCTAAGTAATGAGACCGCTGCTCACTCCCACGGTCCCAGCAACTATACCAGCAACGGTTCTAAGAGGTGTCTTAGAGGTGCAGACAGCATCAAGTGCCATTTCAGCATGGACACCGCTGACCGGAGCAGCACGAAGGGGTTTGCTGCTACGAACATGTCTGGTGAAACGGTGAGACAGCTATGCCCAGCTATGAAGGGGCTGTGAGAAGCCTTCGGACTTAATGGCAAAGCCCTGGAGCCATGACAGGCGCCCGGCTGCCTGGCCCCTGTCCCTGCAGGGGCGGTCCCCGATGGCAGGTCCTGTGGTCCCGGGTTCCCTGAGTTTCCAGAGTCCCCCCTCCACTGCACTGACCCCCTGCACGGTGGTTCTTTCATTTCCCTACAGTTTCCTAATTTGGGAGTGACTCTAAATTTCGTGAATGAGGTGATTTTCCGTTTCATATTCCAGTGTTTAAGACAAAATTAAATGACATCAAATCAAATGGAATTACAAAGTGGCATTTTCGTTTAGACAAATAATAATTCAGTGGGATATCAGCATTGTTGTTCTCTGCCTTGTATGGAGTCGGGACCTTGCCTGTGTGCCCGGATCTCTTTTAGTCCAGATATTTTCTGCATGTAGGTAATATTTTCTTTTTGTTCGTGGTATATAAAATCCAGTCTTTTGCTTACCTAGCATCAGAGTAATGGTATTCACCACATTAAAATCTCTAAAGCCCTGGCTGGGTAGGTCAGTGGGTTAGGGCATCGTCCCGATGTGCCAAGGTTTCGGGTTCGATCCCCGGTCAGGGCGCATACAAGAAGCAACCGATGAATGCACAAATAAGCGGGACAACAACCAGGGAGTCTGCCTTCTGCACCAGCTGAGCGCGGGCTGGGAACCAGAAGGTCCCGGTTCGATTCCCAGTCGGGGCACACGCCTGGGTTGCGGGCCAGGTCCCCAGTGAGGGCCATGTGAGAGGCAACCATACATTGCTCTTTCTCCCTCCCTTCTCCTCTCTCTGAAAATAAATAAAATCTTTAAAAAGAAAAAAAAAAGAAGAAGAACCAATTCCAGTAAACCACAGAAGAGTTGAGCGTCCCAGGCTCTGTCCCTAGTTTAAGAGGCCCCCTCAGAACAACCCCAAACGCTGGAAAAATAAACGCTGGAAAGATAAGCGTCATCTATGACGGTGCCTCGTCTCTAACTGCTCGGGTCCATCCCGCCAGAGCCGGGGTTTCAGCCTCAGAGGACAGCGCGGATCTGTTCTGAGCCTCTGACTCTTCTCTTTCCCACCGTGGAAACGCATTTGGGCGCGGTCTGCCAGCGCCACCTAGTGGCCAGACGCCAGTTCTGGCACCATCGCGAATCAGGAAAGGTTTTTCTCCTCCTCGTTTCAATCAAGGGTCGAGCAAGCAAGGGAAGCTCACCTGAGCCCTGCCTCCCGTCCCTGTCCCCGTCCCCGCCCCGAGGTCTTCCAGGAAACCCGTGCTGCCAAAAAGGTTGGGGACCATTGGCTTAAATCACGGAGCTCAGGCCTGGCTGGTGTAGCTCAGTGGACTGAGCGCTGGCCTGCAAACCAAAGGGTCGCTGGTTCGATTCCCAGTCAGGGCACATGCCTGGGTTACAGGTCAGGCCCCCAGTAGGGGGTGCACAAGAGGCAACCACACATTGATGTTTCCCTCTCTTTCTCCTTCCCTTTCCCTGATCTCTAAAAATAAATGAATAAAATCTTTTTTAAAAAAAGTAAATGACCGAGTTCAAGGCCACCAGCACACAAAGGTCATCAACTTAGACGAGGCACATTATTTTAAGGAAAAATGCACTAGTACGGCTTTCCACGGGTCATCTGTGTCTCCAGCATGAGCTGCATTGACTGGTCTGCGCCTCGCGAGATTGTGCAGCAAAGAATCAGGCGCTTGTGGAGAAGGCGTTGCGCACCACGCAGGGACACCAGCCAGAAGAACTGGGTTCCATTCTCCTTCTTGGTTAGAGACGTAAAAACAGACGAATCGCGAAACTTCCACTTTATCCGCGTTCCATTGTCTGATGCAGTTGTCCGTTGTGGGCTGGGCTGTTTGGAAGACAGGGTAGCTCTCTGTGGCTGTTGCTATTCCTTTGCCAACACAAAGCACCGCTGAGGGCGAGGAGCCAACAACAGACGTGATTTTCCTCGAAGTCCGGAGGCCAGACGTCCGAGGCGCTGGGGGTGGGGGTAGCCAGGCTGGCTTCTCCGGAGGCCTAGCTTGTGACCCTTGTGACCTCATTTCACTTCCCTGTATCTTTAAAGGGCTTCTCTCCAAATGCACTCACGACCTGAGGTGTGGGGTTTCCCACGAACACACGGACACGTTTTGCAGGGTCACAACGGGTGCGTTTTCAGGGGAGAAATCCCAGAGCGAGACAAGTGGCTTTGAAAGGCGGCAAACGGTCAGGTCCACCATCTGCCAAACAGGCCGAGATGCCTAGGCTGCCTAGGCTGCCTGCTCGCGGGGGAGCCCCTGACAGCCCCGCGGGGGCGCACGGGGCAGGTGCAGCGTCGGGCCTGCGGGGGGAGAAAGCACTTCTGGGGAGCAGAGGTGACGGGAGAGCGCCGCGATGCAGAGAGGGATGCGCGCTGTTAGAAGTGGCGCGCTCCCCGCGCGCGGAGGCCAGGCGAGCGGAGGCCAAGGCGAAGGGCAGCCGAGGGGAGCCCGCATCCAGCCGCAGGGGGAGCCGACGGCCTCGCACCGGCGGGTGCACACAGGGGACGGCTGAAGCGCCACCGTGCGCGGCTGTGAGGGCGCACGGCTGCCCGCTGAGCACCAGGCCGGACCGCGGCCACTCGGTACCCAGTCAGAGCGTTTAGTGACCTTTCTGTGTCTGCCTCAGTCACGGCGCAGGGCCCGCCCATTTAAGACCAAATCCAAGGTTCCTTCCACAGTCTCCGGAGCCCCGGCGCGCTCCCAGGGCCTCCCTCATTACTTTGGGGCACAGCGCTGCTTCCCCCAGGCGGGCCGGGGACGTTCTCGGCCATCCCCACGCATCGCCCCATTTCAGCTCCACAAACAAGTCCTGTGGTTCTCCCTCCACGATGACTCCGTCCGCGTCCGTGGCTTCTGCCCCGCGTGGCCGCCTGGACACGGCAGTTGCCCGCAGGGACTTCTCCTGGAGGCCCAGGCCTGAGGCCCCTGCGCATTGCGGGGACTTCGCTCATCCCCTTAAAGACTCGGGCGCTGCCCTGGCTGGTGGCCCGGTTGATTGGAGCGTCATCCTGGGCAGCAAAAGGTTGCGGGTTCAATCCCCAGTCAGGACGCATATGGGAGGCAACCCATCGATGTTTCTCTCTTTCCGTCTCTCAAATTAATAAATATACCCTCAGGTGAAGACTAAAAATTTTTTTTAAAAAATGCAGGCCCTGGACATCACGCTTGCCCCTCCCTTACACAGCCAGTGCCAGCTGGTCGTCAGTCCTTCAGGCCACAGTCGCCCTGTGACGCACAGAAGCCTCCCGGCTCACCCCCCAGCCCAGACGGCCCTTTTCCACCCTCTCCCACGTCTTTTCTGCGTTTCGGTGGTAACAGAAAATAACAGCTTCTATGTTTATAGTTAATGGTGTGTGTTTATTGACGTTATTAATTTTGCCAGAAGTATTGCGGAAAAAAATACTGAGATTCGCTGGGAAAATAAATGAATTCAATAATAAAAATTAGATTAATCATGTTGATTATTTTCTTGTTGGATGTCTATTAAAATATTTATAGTTATTTAATTATTCATACTTTTAGAATGCTTTTTAAAATACTTTATTTATTTTTAATGTTTACTTTTTAAAGATTTTATTTATTTATTTTTAGAGAGGGAGAGGGAAGGAGAAAGAGAGGGAGAGAAATACCAATGTGTGGTTGACTCTCAAGCGCCCCCTACTGGGGCCCTGGCCCACAACCCAGGCATGTGCCCTGACTGGGAATTGAACCTGCGACCCTTCGATTTGCAGGCTGGCACTCAATCCACTGAGCCACACCAGCCAGGGCTAGAATGCTTTATTAAAAATAAATCACCCCTATTAAAAGATTGTAGGGGGCCCTGGCCTGGTAGCTCAGTTGGTTAGAGCATTGTCCAGATACGCCAGGTTGCAGGTCCAATTCCTGGTCAGGACATACACGAAAATCAAACAATGAATGCATCAGTGAGTGAAACAACAAATCGATGTCTTTTTTCTCTCCCTCTAAAATCAATAAGTAAAAATTAAGAAAAAAAAAAAGATACAGAGTGGCTGGCTGGATTAAAAATGCAGGCCCCAGGTACATATAGGCTACCAGAGACTCCTGTTAACTTTAAGGACCCGCACTGGCTGAAAGTGAAGGAATGAGAAAGATATTTCTTGCAAACAGAAACCAAAAGACATCAGGGACAGCCGTACTCGTAACCGAGAAAACAGACTTTACGTGAAACACCAACACACACACTGACACAAAGAAGGTCATCATGCCGGACAAGAGAGTCAATTCATCGAAAAGGCACAACAGCCCTAAATACGCATGCACTTGACATTGGAACGTCTCCATCTGCCGAGCGGCACTCAGATCTGAAGGGAGAAACCGACGAGGCAAGGACAGCAGACGACCTCCTTGCCCCACGCTCAACGCTGTGTAGGTCGGACAGACAAAGCGAACAGGGAAGGTCCGACTATCACCATCCTTCCGAGCAAAGGGGCCTAGCAGACGTGGACGGAACATTCCGCCCGATCAATAGCACGGCGCCCCTGCTTCTCCAGGGCTCGCCGTACGTTCTTCAGAAGAGATCACACGAGGACAGACCACAGAAAGGTTTAGTAAGAAGGCTGACATCGGACCACCCGCCTTGATCACAGAGGTTTGAAACTGTGCATAACCAGCAGGAAGGAAAGTGGAACACCCCCAAGGGTGTAGGAATGAAGCGATGCACTCATAGAGCAACCAATGGGTCAAAGAAAAAACCAAAAAGGAAATTAAAAAAAAAAAAATTGGAAACAAGTTGAAATGGAAACACAGCATACAGCCAAAGTTTGAGGGGCAGCAAACCTCACGTTGAAGAGGGAATTTTAAACATAAATGCCTAGATTTGGAAAAGAAGAAAGACCTCAAATAGATGTCCTAACTTTACTCAGCAAGGCACTAGAAAAAGAAGGAGAATAAAATAACAAAGAGCAGGGCAGGAATTTTAAAAAGAGACCAGGAATACAATAGAAGACATTCATGAAACCCAGAGCTTTGATTTCGGAACAGAAAGAAAAAATAAGTTGGCAAACCTTCCGCCAGACTCAGAAGAAAAGAGAGAGAAGACTCGAATAATAAAATCAGGCAGGAAAAGAGGGGACATTGCAACGGACACCACAGAGACGCACAGGGTCGTGAGGGACGACTGTGGTGGGCTCTTTGCCCACCAAGCAGATGACCTGGAAGACATGGACGAATTCCAAGGAACATACACCACGACCGAATCGGGAGCAGATAGAAAATCAACAGGCAAATAACAAGGGAGGCGTTTCGACCAGTCATCAAAAAACCTCCCAACTCAAAGAACAAACTCACCAATACAAACCACCGAGTGCTGGTTACCAGCGGGGGGGTGGGGGAGGGGACAAAGGGTAAGACCATCAGACGCAGGGAGATAGAATGAAACAAGACTTTGGATGGTGAGCGCACCACGTCACCCTCTAAGGTCGTACACCTGAAATGTATATGATTCTACTAACGTTTCCTACATAAATTTAATAATAAAAAGCCTCCCAACAAAGAAAAGCCCGGGTCCAGCTGATTTCACTGGAAAATGGACCGAATGTTGGAAGAAGTTACATCGATCCTTCTCAAAGTCTTCCAAACCATGGAAACACTCCCAAACTCGTTTTACAAGGCCAGCAGCACCCTGACGCCAAAGCCAGGCCAGGACACCACAGGAAACTGCAGACCGGCCCTGGCTGGGTAGCTCAGCCATCCTCCCGAGACACCAAGGTTGTGGGTTCGATCCCTGGTCACGGCACATACAAGAATGAACCAATGAGTAAGTACATCCGTAAGTGGAACAACAAACTGATATTTCTCTCTCTCTAAAATCAATCAATTAAAAAAAATTTTAAAAAGAAAGCACAGACCAATACCCCTGATAAATACAGAAGCAAATACCTATAACAAAATATTAGGAAACTGACCTCAACAGTGTATGAGAAGGATCATACACCGTGATCAAGTGGGATTTAGTCCAGGGACGCAAGGATAATTCAGCAAGCACAAATCCAGGAGCGTGGTACAGCGCCATCGCAGCATGAAAGATCAAAGTCAGACTCCGAGATGCACCAGATGTGCAGGGCACAAGATTCTAGCAAAGGGAGGAGGCCCTGAGCCGGCTCTCCCCATCCCAGGGGCTTGCTGGTGGGAGGTGCTGGGGCGGGTGGGGGAGCTGAGGAGAGATTGCCCCAGCTCTGAGCCACCTCAGGGGGTGGCAGACGTGCCAACCACATCCCCATGGAACACTCCAGAAACGCAACACTGTGCAGTCTCTGGAAATGTTCCAGGCCACCAATGCTTTGGGCCTGACTCGGCAGCAGCCACGCCTGACCTCTCCCCAACCTGGTTTCCCTAAACAGAAGCGGTCATGGCGCCACCTGGTGGGCACTGCGTCCATGGCACCGGCCGAAGGCGCAGCCCGGCTTCCTGCAGCGGTTTCCGAGACCATCCCATTGAAATAGGCGCAGGCATGTGTGCTTGGCCGTTTGGGCTTTGCCCATGGACGGTTTCCTGTGTACTCATTTTCTCCTGCTTCGTCTGCCTTATCTATGAACAGGGAAAATAATGGCACCGCATTCTTGGGATGTTTTGAGGACGAGATGAGTTTGTATTTCTAAAGCATCTGACACACCATAAAAGCTGCGGACGTTTTTGAAAAATACTTAGCGGACCAGCCCAGGTAGTTCTTTCCATCTGGCGTTGCTGAGGGCCTGGACCTTATTTATCTCTGAGGTTGGGGCTGGGGGCTTGGGGCTGAGATCCTAGCCAACAGCCGCCTGGCGCTTCCATCCAGGGTCTCCCATCCCCACTTCTGGGGGAGGTCACCGGAGATTCCTGGGGACCTTTTGGGAGACGTGACCCTTAGCTTGCAGGTGGCTCCTTTCCAAGAAGGTCCCCACCTGTACAGGGAAGCTGAGGAGCCTGCGTGCTTCTCACCAGGACCCAGAGTGTCCAACAGCCTGTGTGAGTCAGGACCTAAGATAACACAAATGTGCCCTGGCTGGGTGGCTCAGTGAGTTGAAGCGTCATCCTGTAACTAAAATGTTGCAGGTTCGATTCCCGGTCAGGGCACATACCTAGGTCGTGGGTTCAATCCCTGGTCCAGGTACATATGGGAGGCAACCAATTGATGCTTCTCTCTCTCCCTGACAGTAATGAAAAAAATGTCCTTGGGTGAGGATTAAAAAATATTTTTTTAAATAAAGGTGACAAAACCATGTTGCAGATGGCCCATTTGCCTAGGCTGAAGCTGTCTTTCAGGAAACGTGTGTGAAATAGTCCACAAACCGGGGCTGACTAGATTGAATTGGCCCAGGATAATTCTAGCCATTTTGTTTTCAAACCAAATAGGCAAGAAATTTGTATTAAAAGGCCCATTTGTCTCCTGCGCACACGGTTTGTTAACCAAAGATAACCTTGCCTCTTTATAAGCCTGGCAGGAACCTGAGCATTGAGTTCATAGGGAAAGAAACATTTTCTAGGTCTCCCTTCTCAGTCCCTCGAACTGAGGTCTGAGCAGAGGGGAGGCAGTGATGAATGAAAGGCTTTCTCATTCATTCCATTATCATTCATTCCTCCACGAACCCGACCCACCGTTAGCTCCTTCTGAGGTCCAGCCCCGGAGCCAGAGGCATGCCATCGACCCTAGGGAATTAATTACCCAGAATCCCGCCTGACCAACTCCTGGTCCCCTTCCAAAGACGCTCAAATTCAACTGAATGCAGCATAGCAAATGCTCTGAGCCAGATCCCAGGACGCAGAGCTGGGTCAGGGCCACAGCAGGTGACAGAGGGCTGGAGACTTCGGGAAGATGTCTTGGAGAAGTGTGGGTTTTCAAGGAGCGAGGACACAGGAGGTGTGGGTTGTGACATGTCCCATCCCGTCATTTAGGAACAAAGGACATTCTCAGCCAAGTCCGGGCTCAGGATGCTTTGTGAGACGCTTTTCCCGCAGGGAAAGCAGAAAGCTACTAGAAATCCTGGGAGCAGACAGTGTTGCACATGCTTTTTTCCTAATAGATGGCTTGCTAAGTGCATCTCACGTAGCCAAACGGGCTGATTCTTTATTTTGAGTCCCGTACTACAGCGCCAGGGAGGAAGTAACAGACCAGCTGCACTTTCCGTTAGTGGGAGTGAAATTGCTACCGTTCTTCTAGAAAACAATTTGCAAAGACGCGTTGAAAGACGTGCCAACGCCTGGAATCCATCCAAAGATATAATTTTGTGCTTGAACGACACTGTCGTTTCTCACGGAGGGAAGTAAATGGAAATGACGTGAGCTCAGTCACGCGATGGCATGTGAGGTATCAGAAAACCCCGGACCGATATTTCATGACAGGGGAAAGGTTTTACTATGTGTTCAATTATAAAGCTACGTACAGAACAGTTCTCAGAGGAGGAGGCCACCCGACAACCACAGGACAGCAGGTGTGGACACTCTCATACACGCGTGGGTACACGTGTGTGCCACGCATGAACACGTGTAAGGAAACACACCGAACCAGCAGCACTGACTCTCTCTGGTGTGGTGTTATCATAACCATATTTCATACTTGGTGATTTTCCGTGTCATACACATTTTTAAATCATGTCAACAATTAAAAATATACAGAATTTAAATATTTTGATTCTTGTCACTAAAATAAATACAACCTTTCAAATGGCAATATTCAGCCAATATAGCTGTTGGTGTCATTTTTAAGTAGACACTGCTGTGTGTATAAATAAATACAGATACAGATAAAGATATAGGTGCTTATCTGCGTATATACTCACATACACACACTAGTTAAAAACTTCTAGTTACATATGCATAATTTATTTCAAGTAGATTACCCCCAAATCAAACATGTATAATATTTACATAATTTCCTGAAAGTTACTTATCCCAAAACGTGATGAAAATGTTCCTATGCTGCCCCCCCGTGGCCACTCAGAGAATACGCGCATCTATTAACAACTTTCAAAATGAGAAACCTTCTCAGACCCTGCGGCTAAACGGCATTGGAAAAAAGTTAAAAAAAAAAAAAAAAGATGACAAAATAACAACAACAAAAGGTGGCTCTAAGAGATTAAATCAAAATGACCAAGGACTCCTGGCGGCGAAATGATAGAGTCCGGACTTGAACTTAAGTCAGTTCAAAGCAGTGTGTTCCACTCAAGGTGAATGGAAGTTTAACTGGAGCGTAAGCAATCATAAAAACATGCCTTTTTCCAAATAAAAATTGCAGAGGGGATACGTCGTGTGTCAAAGCGACAATGCAGAGCGTGCAGTGCAGCGGGCGGGCCTGGCGGAGCTCGCCTTCTAGAAAGTTCTTTCTTGCTGGTTGCGGTTTTCCTGTACAAGAGACTAAGAGAGACTTGCTCTTCTGCGCAAAGACCAGGGCGTGCGCCCTCTGGTGGCCCTCGCTGCGCACGAACACGGAGCAGCTCGCAGTCCCGCAGCCCGCCGGCTCCTAAAGGAAAAGCTGTCACCAGGTTTGGCGTGTCCCCTGAGACACGTGGCCGCCGGGGCTCGAGGAGAGTGGAACTGAAACCCCAAGTTCTACCCAGAAAGAAAACAACAACTGGTGGCCCTGGCTGGGTTAGACCGTTGTCTCAATACACCAAGGTTGCAGGTTCGATCCCCGGTCAGGGCACATACAAGAAGCAACCAATGGCCCTGGCTGGTATAGCTCAGTGGATTGAGTGCTGGCTGGGAATCAGACGGTCCCAGTTCGATTCCCTGTCAGGGCACATGCCTGGGTTGCAGGCCGGGTCCCCAGGGAGGGCCATGTGAGAGGCAACCATACATTGCTGTTTCTCTCCCTCTCTGTCTCTCTCCCTTCCCCTCTCTCTAAAATAAATAAAGAAGCAACCAATGAATGCATGAATGAGTAGAATAACAAATCGATGTTTTTATCTCCCTTCCTCTCTCTTTCTAAAACTAATAAAAACAAACATTAAAAAGCAGATGGGCTGTGCCGTGGCTGATGTGGCTCAGTGGATTGAACGCCGGCCTGCCAACCAAAGGGTCGCCAGTTCGATTCCCAGTCAGGGCACACACCTGGGTTGCAGGCCAGGTCCCCAGTAGGGGGCGCGTTAGAGGCAACCACAGATTGATGTTTCTCTCCCTCTCTTTCTCCTTCCCTTCCCCTCTCTCTAAAAATAAATAAATACACTTATTTTAAAATAAAATACATTTATTTAAAGAAAGGGCTGCACCCCTGGAACACAGGGTGCTGGATGCTGCTTGGCATGTGATGTATCCTATCCCCAGTCATTTTGTTGCCAATCACCGTCTTTGCTAAATCGATGGATACAAAGGCCACCACACTCTAGCTGTACTGCTATCGCATGAGAATGCATCACACTTTCCGGGGGCACAATCTCCATGCTGCACGTGTTGTGTTCATGACTGAAATGGAGAAGCCAGTATCTACTTGGCCCCCATTGGCATATTTCCTTGACACCAAGGGCCAATTACCGCTGACAGGTTGCCCCGGCTGTCACCATCCTCCTCCTGGCGTGACACTAACGGGGAGAAGAAGGTCACTATGTATCTACGGATGCCAGGTCCCTGCGGTTTTCAAACGCAGTGGATTAAACCAGGGCATCATCCAGAGCTGAGCTGAAATCCCTGCTGCCCGCTCACTAGCTGTGAGGCCATGGGCAGGTGTCTGAGCTCCGCTGTCCTTGCTGGTTAAGGGGAACGGGGTCGCCTAGCCGGCCCGACTGTCTGAGTCGGAGGGGTTCTGTTTGTGACGGTGCCTGGGACGCAGACCCCGAGGGAGACGCTCCTCTGCAGCTCTTCGCCTTCTAAACGATGGCCCTGCCCTGGCTGGTGTGGCTCAGTGAGCCGCCTGGGAACCAAAGGGTGGCTGGTTCGATTCCCAGTCAGGGCACATGCCTCGGTTGGAGGCCAGGTCCCCAGTAGGGGGCGTGCGAGAGGCAACCACACATTGATGCTTCTTTCCCTCTCTTTCTCCCTCCCCCAAAATAAATAAATAAAATATTTAAAAAAAATAAAAAAATAAATAAACATTGGTCGAGTAGCAATGTGCCAGATGAAACCATCCCAATGTCTTGTGCTATGCACCCAACTACTGTCCCTCCCGGAGGGGGACGAGGTGTGAAGACAAGGGGACCGGGCTTATCTTTATTCTGCGGGCAGAACGCAGGCGCAAAGCCCAAAAGGATGGGGTCCGTCATCCGTCCCAACCCTGCATGGAACCCTCAGCCTCGTCGGAGACCTTGCCAAGGTCAAGGTCAGGGAACGGAAAGAGTGGGGATGGAACACCATGCGGGTGTCACGCGCTCATCGATTGCAATCCTTATTGGGTCGTTACAAGCCAAGCAGACACGAGTCAAAGCGTCACCACATCCGTGGGGACGGCAGCTTCAACACCACGTACAAAACTATTGGGAAGGATTAGAAGGTGGGGAGAGAAATTCCGACCACATCAATGCAAATGCGTGGGCTTAAGAAAAAAAAAACTTGGCTTTAGCACTTTTTAATTTTTTTTGGTTTAAAAATCTTTTTTGACTCTGGGTCAGGCCCACCGTGGAAACTAAAAGGCCATAATGGAGCCTTTCCCAAGGGTCAGTGGATTGATTTGCTCCGAAGCCATGCATAATGCAGAATAAAAAAGTGACGGATGATCCGTTTACATTAGAAACCCTAAACGTTAACCTCAGCGTTGGAACGTCATCAAAGTCCATGAGACACCGGCTTTTAAAACTTCAGGAGATCCCAACGGGCTCTCCTTGACTTTTTTACGTGCCATTTTTATAAAATAAATGTTCCCTAACTTGCACGATCTGGGCTTTGAGCCAAAGCCACGAGCGCGGGTGACAGAAGCTGTGAACGAGAACGGCCAGCGAAATACTGATCTCGGACATTACTCGGACTATGGGCGGGTCAAAGGGTAAAACAAAATACCCAGCGCGCACTCACCAATCCTCAAACCCAAACGGTAAAAAATACCCAACACTTGCCCGCACAGACACACGCACCCCCCAATCCTCAAACGCAGCAGGCTTGCAGGGGCCTTAGGTGGAACTGGGGCTGTGCCTGCTGCGCAAGGCGCCCCGGCCCCGCACTGGCCCCCACAGCCTCCCCGGTGACACCGCAACCCACCCTGCGCTGCCCCTTACCGCCCCTCCATTGTGACCCCCTGTGCCCCCCCGCGCTGCGCTGCGCCCCGACGCCCCGCGCGCGCCCCGCGCCCTGCGCACCGCATGGTGTAGAGCAGCGTGCCATCGTCCTCCAGGCGCAGCAGCTTGTTGGGCGTGGTCATGTTGTGCGCGATGGACTTCTTCCCGTTGTGGAAGAAGGTGTCCGGCGTCCAGATCTTGCTGGCCAGCAGGTTGTTGAGCGGGAGGCGCTGCATCGGCCCCTGGAACCGCAGGCGCTCGTCCTTCCAGCTTTGTCGGAAAAACACGTCGATGGTGTATTCCTAGCGCGAAGGGAGGCAAGCAGGTGAGGTGGCCGCGCGCGCCCCTCCCCCGGGGTCTTTGGGTTTGTGCGGGAAGAGCTGGTGGCGCCCCGCGCAGGGGACCTACCATCTCGGTGTCGGACACCGGGCCGAAGCTGGTGACGTAGATGTCCGTCCTCACCTGGGTGACGCGCTCTGGAAGAGACACAGGTTCCCGCCTGGGCGCCCAGCCGGCCCTGTGGCCACGCCACCCGCCCCCGCGTCCTTAGTCCAGAGACTAATTCCACACTCGGCCACCGGAGGGCTTCGAAGTCTTGGCGAACACCGAATGCAACCACGCTGCTCCCAGTACGAGTGACGCAAAGCGCCCGTCATTTCTGGGAAGGGGTGCGGGGGTCACCGTGGCCAGGGCGCGGCTGGGTCCCGGCTGTGGGGCCTTGGGCGCCTTTCATCAGGCCTGAGCTCAGCTTCTTCCTCGGTGAGGCCGGAAAACACGCCCAACCTCACAATGCACAATAACACCTTGCTCTCCCAGAAACAGCTGTATTTTTTTCTTAAAGTTAGACAGTCCAACCTTGGACTGGAGCTGACGGAGAGGAATCTCCTGTCAAAGCTGCGCCCCAGGGTGGCACGGGGAGAAAGGTGTCTGAGAACCGTCCAGGGCGCGGCCTGCTGGGGCATCGGCTCGGGAAGGCAGACGGAAAGACCGCTCCGCCTTACAGGGCATTTGGAATGGCTAGCAATTTCTATCATGGGAAACTACTATTTCAGTTACAGTGATGGAAAATACACGAAGCTATAAAAGCCGCTAGTAATAGCGGAGGCAGGTGTGTGTACACTGGGAAGGCGGGGAGCCTGTGGCCCCCTGCGACCGGGAACGGGGACCCCGTTCTGGGAGCGGTGCAGCCCACCCTGCCCGAGCCGAGCCGCTGGGTGGGGTTGTCACCCAGTCAGGGCTCCGCAGGGCTTTCCTCTGCCAGTGCCGCCCCCCCCCAGTTCCGCTTGAGGGAATCATGAATGTACATGGTGTGTATTTGTATGTGCACACGTGTTGGCATGATGCTGCGTGTTTTCAGGGTCCGTCTCCCCACTGAGGTGCCGGCCCTGCAGGCCTCACAGGACTGGAACCCGTGCCGGGGGACTCCACGCGTCTCCATATGCTTTGGTCCCTGGGGTGTGTCCAGAAGGACCAGGGCTGCTGGACACGGAGACACAGGGACACACAGCAATGCAGCGAGTGAAGCATGTTGGTGCCTAGCGGCCCAGGTGGACTTGTCTTTGCCCCCAAATGCAGAGAATGCCGGTTCCTGCTTTCTGCGAGCCTCCCTGTTAAAAATGCAAATACTGGAGACGGCAGCTGCTGGGGGCGGGGTCTCTCACTCACCCGGTGGAGCAAGTTCAAATGCACCACGGCCCCGTCAGCTGAGCCAGGGGCATTGCACATGCCTAGAAACCCCCACGACTCTCAGCACAAGATTAAGCGGTGCCGATTAGGCCCCCCAAACGCATTCTGCTATTTGTTTATGGCTGTCAACTGCCGTAGGGTCCAAGTAGCTGCTACCACTCTGGCCCTAGCGAAAAAATTAAACATGATAGTAAACGGTGAAACCCCCTGCTCAATGCCACTGTGTTTACACCTGTCCGTGTTATGTTTCACATTTTCACTGGGGCCATCATGTAGCCCTGGCTGGGTAGCTCAGTGGGTTGGAGCGTCATCCCACTACGCCAAGGTTACGGGTTCAATTCCTGGTCAGGGCACATATAAAAATCAACCAATAGTAAGTGGAGTAACAAATTGATGTCTGTCTCTCAAATCAGTTACAAAATATTTCTTAGCCTGGGGTGAGCGCAGTTTTCATTACACCTAAGAACTGGTTCCTCCTCCAGTGAACCAGAAAGGACATCAGGATGATCTGGGGGAAGGGGGCTTGCAGGGACCGTGACCCCCAGCCTCCTGCATCATGACCGTGGCACTCAGGGAGGCAGGAGCTGTGGCCACGGGCATCAGCTGGGCCTCTCCTGACCCCTGGCAGCCATGAGCTGAGTCCGAGCGTGTCCCCCCCCCCCCCCCCGGGGCCCGGCCACCAGGGGGCACTCACCTCCCAGCCCCGGCCGCAGCCGGTTGTCATAGCCGTCCAGGAGCCCGTCCAGGATCCGGGTGAAGATGGTGATATTGTCGTTGGTGTCATCTTTCACTGCGCTGGTCGGCATCTGCGAAAAGCTTTTGAACAGAGAAACAGAAGAGGTCAGCCTTGCGTTAATTATTTCTTTCTTTTTAAAGGTTTTATTTATTTATTTTTAGACAGGGGTGAAGGGAATGGGAAAGAGAGGGAGAGAAACATCCATGTGTGGTTGCCTCTTGTGCGCCCCCTACTGGGGACCTGGCCCGCAACCCAGGCATGTGCCCTGACTGGGAATCGAACCGGCGACCCTTTGGTTCTCAGGCCAGTGCTCAATCCACGGAGCCACACCAGCCAGGGCTAAACTTGCATTAACTATTCCTTATAAATTCTTCTCAAGACAGAGAAGCCGGGGAGTGATACAGTCAGCTGTGCCAGAAGGAGGGAGAGAATGATCTCCTCCATCGAGGGTAGTGTTTTTGCCGCAATACGTGTTCGTTGTTGAGCATCCAGAGAGTGCGGGGCTGTGGGCTGGCCATCCCTCCGCCAGACCTGATGCCCCAAATCCACCCCTCCCTGGTTCAGAAACACCGTCAGTCTTCAAATCGTGACAGTTACCTGCAGTGGGTGAAGGGGCGTGGCGGGCACCTTTACAGACCCTGCGTGACTTCCAAGAGAAGACTGGTGTGCCCTCCCTTCCCCGCCCCCCCCTAACTAGGAGTGTTCGTGCTGCAAGCATTAAACAGTGACAGAAATGACGGGGTCCGTGGCATTGCTCTGGGTCCCCACACCCATGGCCAGCACCTGCAGCTCCACCGCAGCTGTGACCCAAGGGTCACGAACGGTGAAGGCCAGTCACCGGCAATCCCACACTCACACGCACAGAGTTCTGTGTGACCCAACGTGTTGGTCCTGCAATAAGACCCTAACAAGAGCGGCCGAACCTTCCAGAAACGAGAACAGCCTGAGTTGGTCCATTTCCGCCAAGGGAGGCCCCACACGTTGAGCAGGTGGGAGCTGCCCTGGGCAGATCTGGACAAACTGAGGAAGTGAGTCCGAGAGAAAGGAAGTCCAATCGGGGAGGACAGCGACTCACGGAGATGTCACGGAACCCACCGCGGGTTCCAGCAGCTGCCCCCCGACCTGCCAGGTGTTCGGGATCATCCAGCGCTTGCCCCACATGCTGGGCTTGGCATCGGGGGGTTGCGGGGGGAAACACGCCCAGGGCAAAGCCAGCTGTGGGCCCCAAGGAGTAGGTGCCTTTGGCGTTTGGGAGAAGAGCAGGTGAATTGTGGAATCTTCCAGAAGGCCTGGCCCTGGGCTCCCCTTCTCTGCTTGCCCTACATTCTCTCCGAGAATTGGCTGAGACGGGGTACCCGGGATGGATGCGGGGGGCAGAGTGGATGCGTGCCTGCCCCACCCAGTTCTCGGAACCGGGTCCCCTCCACCCAGCACGGGGAGACGGATCAATTCCTTACGGCCCAGCTGGCTCCCTGGTGAGCGAGGGGGCACCGTGCTCCTTCGCTCCTGCGTCCACTCCCCACTGAAGCGAAGCTCTCACAGGCGGAAACTCTGCCCCAGGAGCACGGAGCCCACGGACCCTCTGTGCCTCGGCTGTTAAAGTGACCGTGTGCCCTTCGCTCCGACACCCCTTACAGAGCAAGGGCACCCTCAGCCCCGCAGCCTAGTGAGTTTGACACCTCTGGAAGGGAATAGTTCTTAAATGTTCTTGCCAAAAAAAGAAATGGTGACCATATAATGTGACAGTGGCATTCACTAACACGTTGGTGGTAATCAAATTACAATATGCCGTATACCTTAAACTGACACAGTATTCTGTATCAAGTATGTCTCAATAAAAAATACAAATTGAAAAAATGATGTCCTCGCTGGTGTGGCTTAGTGATCTGCAAACCAAAGGGTCGCCGGTTCAATTCCCAGTCAGGGCACATGCCTGGGTTGTGGGCCAGGTCCCCAGGAGGGGGCGCATAAGAGGCAACCACACATGGATGTTTCTCTCCCTCTCTTTCTCCCTCCCTTCTCCTCTGTCTAACAAATAAATAAAATCTTAAAAACAAATAAATGAGTAAAAATAAAATATTTTAAAAAACGAAAGCATCACTATGATTCAGGAAAAAAAAAGAAAAGGCATCTCAATGTTTCAAGTACATTTTTCTAAGCGATTCCATTTTCTGCTGTGAAAATGTTCTTAGATCACATTAGCTCTGCACAGCCCCGATGTTTGGAGGTAAAGACTTGAGTGTATCATCGACCATGACGTGTCCCGAGCGTGGGGAGGTTATTTCATGGTCCCCAGGGGCACTGCTTCCGGTGGCCGCCCACACAGCTTCACCCAAAACCACCCCGCCTGGCTCCGAGTCCATTTCACCAACACCCGGACCATCACGCACAGGCATGGCACGGGACCTGATGCCTACACATGTCAAGCCGCCTTCCGCTTCTTGTAAAAATGCAGAAGAAAAGAGTTCACATATTTATCTACACCCATTCATGCGTAATTATACTTTTGGAGGAGGGGTTTCAATGTCTGCCTCCTCTTCTGTGACCGTGGGCCCTGTTGCAATAGAGGGTGTTGCAAAAGTGACGTCTTCTCTATTTCCTGAAGACGGGCCCTGGGCAGGAGGAACCAGGTCTCAAAAACGTCCCTGAAGAGGGAGCCCTTCCCTTTTGCGACAGCGTGGATGGCCCTGGAGAGCATTATGCTATGTGCAGCAAGCCAGTCAGAGGAAGACAGATGCCATATGATCTCACTCATGTGGAATGTCATAAACAAAATAAACCGACGAACAAAACGGAGCCAGAGGCGTGGACACGCGCAGCAGACTGACAGAGGGGAGGGGGTGGGGGGCTGAATGAAAGAAGGGGAAGGACTAGCCAAAGAACATACATGCATGACCCACAGACACCACTGTGGGGGTGGCCGGGGTGGGGGGCAAGGGGAGGGCAAAGCAGGGAAATGGGGGCAGACATCTGCAATAGTGTCAACGATAAATTAAAAAAAGTTCCCCCAAATGCCCTTTGGGGCGGAGCCTCCTCAGTTTCTAGAACCCCTCAAAAACGACGCAACCGCAGCAGTTGGCTGTGACACCACGTCCCTGCCGTGGAGAGGGAGGTCCCTCCCTCGTCCCGGAAAGCAAAGGATGCGCCCCGCCCAGGACCACCTCCCAGGCCGGGGTCGGTGCGCCTGCCTGTGCCTCGGCCCAGCGACGGGGTCTCCAAGGGCCGCCCCTCAGGCCGACCGCAGCTACTGCTCGCTCTGTTCCCGGTGGGCCGGTTGCATCCACTTGACGGACAAAATGACACGAAATTGCTGAGCGGTCACGCGCAGGGGACTCCTGGGCAGAGACTCGGATGCTCCCATCCCTGTGAACACACTGTCCTTCGGGTTCCGCTGGGTGAAAGCTGCAGTGAGTGGCCCCAAGTAGCTAAACCAAGCCTCAGGGCCCCGCAAGCCTTCAAAGCTTCAAGGACAAGCTGAGGGCTCAGCTCTTCAGGGGAGGTGGTTTTTGTGAGCCGAGACTACGGCTGTTATGACAGACAATAGCCATAGACATAATAGACGTCCTTGAACATGGGTGACTTCGCCTTCAGTCTTCGCGCAGATTCACCAGGTGGCCTGAAAACATAAACTGTTCCCTTAGATTTAGCGTGAGTCGTTTGCAAAAACTGAGCAGGCACAACATTTTCAGATGACAGTGGGCCCCCCCTTCTCTGCGGTTTCACCACGCACGGCTTCAGTTATACGCGGTCGGCCAGGTCCCGAAAATGCTAAATGGAAAATTCCAGAAGTAAACAATTCAGAAGTCTTTACCCGCACGCTCTTCTGAGTCATACGATGAGATCCCGTGGCGTGCTGCTCCCCCCAGTCCGGGACATGAGTCATCCCTTTGTCCCCACTGCCACGCTGTGTGGTGTCCGCACCTGTTAGTCACTTAGTAGATGGACCGGGGCCGCATCTCCAAGTCTGCGTTCAAGCCACCCTGATTTCACTTAATAATGGGCCCAAAGTGCCTAACAAAAGCCATTGCAGGCTTCCTTTAAGCGAAAAGGCACGGCCGTCTCAGCCCAACAAGGAAAGAGAACTCCCATCCTCAGGTGGCTAAGACCTGTGGCAAGAAGGAATCTTCTACCCATGAAACTGTGAGGCAGAAAAAGAAACGGCACCAGTGCGGCTGCCGCACTTCAAACAGCAGGAGCTGCGGCCACAGCGCCGAGGGCTCCGTGGGGGCGGACGAGGCAATATATTTGTGGGAGGGGGGCGTGAACAAAACCACGGTCCTGCTGACGGCAGCGCGTTGTGTCGGAAAGCAGCTAGTCTTCGTGAAGACCGTGGCCAGGGGTCCCCCTGAGGGAGGGACACCCACTAAACCAGGGCTGCACAGACGCAGGAACAGGTGCTGACTGAGAGATATAAACATTTCTGGAGGGGCTGCGTCTGCTGATGAAAAGCAGAGCTGAAAAAGTTGATTGGGGTTCGGTACTATCTATCTGCAGTTTTGGGCACCCGCTGGGGGTCTGGGAAGGCAATGGGAGGCGGGGGCGGGCACATGTATTAATGTTCCAAAGACGAAATCACGAAGAAAATGCACAACCCACCATCCAATGTGGAAGCGAACATCCCTGTCTTCCACCCTCCCTTGCCTGCATGTTGGTCCATACCAAAGACACAAGGACTTGATCTCTGAACTTGAACTCTGCACTGATTTTAGTTTGGAAAATAAGGTCCCTGAGCTCCCCGTTCCAGGCTGAGGAAGGGAGGTGGCAGCTGTACAAAGGACAGGGACATGTGTGGGGCGCAGCAGGACGCTGTTCCCAGGGACGGGAAGGCTTCCGAAAGCGCTCCGCATCGGCCCCTGGCCGGACTTGGGGTCCTGTGTCCTTCAGAAATTCCTCCTGAGGTGGAAGGAAGCACGGGCAACCCATGAAATCTGGTCCACGGGCGGGTTTATTTCGCCAGTGCCGTGTTTAAGAAAAGTGAACGGGGATGTCTTCAGAGACGGTAAATTCTTGCAATTATGCAAATTAAGACCTCCCTCTGTGGTCTTCAGTCTGCGAGATGCTGGATTCTGAGACTTTTGCATTAGCCTCTTCCTGCTCCTGGGCCCCAGAGCCTGGGCTATAGCTGATCCACGAGGGACGGGCACTAGTATTTTCTTAAGGTCCCCCAGGGACCCGCAGGGGCCACCAGGGTGGACAGTCACTGTTCCTAGCCAGTCTGAGCTGGAAACAGAGCAAAGCCCCGGAGTGACCCTAAGTGAGTTCTCTACTCTGTGATGCCTTCGGAGAGGCCACAGGATGGTCTGAGGGGCTCAGGGCCTGTTTCAGCAGCTCGGCTCCAGAACTGCATCTAAAGGCGTCAGGAAGATGCCTTTTGGTGTCTCTGGGCCACACTGGAAGAAGCAGAGTTGTCCTGGGCCACACGTTCAATACAACGCAACACGTAATCACCCAAAAAAAGCTCATCATGTTTTAAGAAAATTCACGATTTTGTTGGGACATATTCATAGCCATCCTGAGCCACGTGTGGCCCGAGCGTGGCAGGTTGGACGCCCCTGAATCACAGAGTTTTCAAGAGACCACGGCAGATGTAGGAATCCATGCAGACTCCAGACACTGCAGGGCCCCAAAGGCAAAGCGAGCTTTGTCCAGGGTCAGGGAACAGCAGCGCCAGCAGGGGTGTTCGGGCAGGGAGACCGGGTCTTGAGCCACAGGAAGGGGGGTGGAAGGGTGTTGTGAGCGCTGGTCCCCCAAAAGGAAATGATGATGCTTGCAGGGGGCACGTAAGAACATTAGCGAGAAGAGTGACGCGCCACCAGAGAGATGGCACGGGTCAAACCATAAAGAAGGACGCGTTCCTGGCCGGGTGGCTCAGTTGGTGGGAACATCATCCCATACACCAAAAGGTGGTGGGTTCGATCCCTGGTCAGGGCACATACCTAGGTTGTGGGTTCAATCCTCAGTCAGGGTGCATAAGGGAGGCAACCAATCGATGTTTCTCTTTCACATCAATGTTTCCCTTCCTCTCTTTCTCCGTTCCCCTCTCTCTAAAAATAAAACATTGACAAAGGCTCTCTTTCCTTTTGAGGAACGGCAAGGATTTTCTTCCAACCTAACTTTATCTATTTAGCTATTAGTGTGATAATCCATCATAATATGATAGAGATCCCAACTAATAAAAGTGCCTCATTTTGCCCCGTGCTGTCTGGTGGAGTCTCCTTAAAAGAAAGGGAGCCTCCTTGACCTTGACCACTGGAATGTTCTAGGGCAGGGTCCATGGACCTCAGTTGGGTCTACCCTCAATCTCTAATGCATGGCGTCCAATCCAGTGGCTTTAAATATCTCCCATACAAGGAAGACCCCCAAGGTCACATTTCCAGCCCCTCTACACCCAGTGGCCCACCGGGCCTCCCCATTTGGCTATCCCAGAGGCATCTCACAGGGCGAACCTTGGCCAAGACCTCGCTCACGGCATTCCCTACAACCTCTTCGGTGGTCTCCCGCAGCTTATTAATAGAGCACGAAACCTATCACGTTGTAGATCAAATACCTGGGGGGCGGGGGGCGTCTTTGACTCTTCTCTTTCATTCACGCTCACATCCAGCCATCAACCGACACAGCCGGCGGCAGTAGCCCGTCCCCGGGGTCACTGGCACTCACCTTTTCACTGCCCTCTGCTGGTGCTTCCGGCACGACCCCTGCACCCTAGACTGTCCTATTCCCACCTCAGCAGCCAGAATGAGCACCAAAGTCTCTGTTACATCGCTGTCACACCTCCGCTGGGTCCTATTTCACTTCCACGTAAAACCACTGGTGGCCATTACTGGGTGACCTAGAAATAACGGTCGACTGTTCTGGATACAACCTGGCAGGGCCCACAAGGGGCTCCATGATCTGCCCCTGCCCCTCCCCCACTGCTCCTCTGATGATGCCTCTTATCAACCCCCCTCCCCCCCACTGGCCTCCTTGTTGTCCCTAAGACACCTGCCAAACAAGGCCATGTATTCGCTGCTCCATCCCTTGTTCAGCCTGCACGGATAGCTTGGCTCGCATCCTCACTCCCCACAGACACCGGCGGCAGCACCTCCCCGGCGCCCTCGCTAAGCGCCTGCTCTTTCTCCTCAGAGCACCTGTTGGGATGCAGCTGATGTATACATAAGGCCCATCAGAATGTGTGGCCTAGCTCTGGCTGGCGTGGCTCGGAGCACTGTGCGCTGGACTGTGAACCAAAGGATCACTGGTTCGATTCCCAGCCAGGGCACATGCCTGGGTTGCAGGTCAGGTCTCCAGTAGGGGGCGCACAAGAGGCAACCACACATTGATGATTCCTTCCCTCTCTTTCTCCCTCCCATCCCCTCTCTCTTTAAAAATAAATACATACAATCTTTTACAAAAAAAGAAATGAACGGCCTGGAGGTGGGCTCCCCTCTGCCTCAGATCTTGGCACCTGGCACGCTGCCTGGCACAGAGTAAGGGCTCAGTAGACACCGGTGTGGCAGCAGCGTCCCCAGGGCCTGAGGCTGTGAATGTGCTGGGTAACCTGGCTGGGGAGACTCCACAGGCGCCTTCAGGTTAGGGACTGTGCTGTGCGCATGCGCTGGGCGGTACCTTTGGGGACCACTGCCAGCACCAACGCCGTGCAGGGGTCCCGGTCTAGCAGCAGCCCCCAGGACAGCGGGTCTGCACTTAGCGCTGCGCCCCTGCCCCAACCCCGGCCTTCATTCAGCACGTCCTGTGCGTTGGGCATTTCATCCTTCACATCAGCCCGTGACGTAGGCCTGTCGTTAACGTCACTCGGAGGCTGGGAAGCCAAATTACAGGCAGGTGGAATTATTCTTTTTTTTTTTTTTTTTTAATATTTTATTTATTTATTTTTAGAGAGAGGGGAAGGGAGGGAGACAGAGAGGGAGAAAGGACAATGTATGGTTGCCTCTCACATGGCCCCCACTGGGGACTTGGCCCGCAACCCAGGCATGTGCCCCGACTGGGAATCGAACCGGGACCCTCTGGTTCCCAGCCCGCGCTCAATCCACTGAGCTACACCAGCCAGGCTGGTGGAATTATTCTTTTGATGCCACACAGCCGGTGCGGCGACAGGGATCCAAGCGGCCTGACTGCCCTCTGTCCACATGGTACCTGACGCTGTCCCCAAATAGCTGCCCGGGCTCCTGCAACAGAAACCACGTCGCCTGTCGGGTGATGGCCCACTTTTCGGTTGTCGTGAAGACTAAAAATAAAGTGATCCAAACCTTCATTTGTTATGAGGCCTGCCTTTTGGTTCCGAAATGCACTGTTCAATAAATACAACGAAAACAGAGTGGTCAGCGAGCTGCCAAAGCCTACTCCATAGCGTATCTCCCATTCTCTTCTTGTTTTTTGATCCTCACCTGAGGATCTGTTTACTGGTTTTCAATGGGGGGGGGGGCATTGATGTGATAGACAAACACGAATTGGTTGCCTCCCATATGCACCTCGACAGGGGACTGAACCACTGAACCAGAAACCTAGGTGTGTGCCCTGACTGGGAATCGAACCCACAACCTTTTGGTGTATGGGATGGTGCTCCAACCAACTGAGCCACTGGACCAGGGTGCAAATCTCCCTTTTTCCATCACATGGCCCCTTGTCTCTTACATCGGATTACCTAGTACCTGTCTTCTGTCCTGCGTTATTCCAGCTGCGATAGACCCGTCGTTTTTAGACTGGTGGTATTTGAGTTCAAGGACACTCTTTCGTTGCCAATGTTCAGGTTTTGCTCCATGCTTTCCATTTTCACTGCACCTTGACTGTTAGAACATTCTGGAGAGGGTCTTGCCGTGGACAGCTCTAGCCTGGGCCCTGATTCGGCCACTTCCTGACCATCGGACCTGGGCACCCTTCTGAATGCTCTAAGCCTGAACTGTTTTCACCTACAAAGGGAGGACCTGGTGAAAATTAAATTGTACTTTCTTTTATCCTCACCTGAGGACATTTTTTCATTGTGTTTAAAGAGGAAATTGGGGGTATAAAGGGAGAGAGAACCTGTTGCCTTTCGTACCCACCCTGACAGGGGATTGAAACTGCAACCTAGGCATGTGCCCTGGCCAGGAATCGAACCCACAACCCTCCGATGTACAGGACAATGCTCCAACCAAGTGAGCCACCTGGCCCGGGCTGAATCATACACTTTTTGAAAATGCAGTTTGGAAGCAGAGCTAGAACATATCAACACGGATGACTATTGTTCTACCACCAGAGTTCCAGGGTAAGACTTCTCCCTTTTGATTCTAATAATTTCCCTCTGAAATCGCGCACTAATTAGAATATGCGCGTTATGTAATTGCACCTTGTAAAAACCCCAAAGCCCACATTCTCTTTCTCCCCTTGAATGGAGCCAGTGACTCACATGGAAGCTGATTGTCAGGTGGGATGGCCGGGTTGGGGCTGGCCTGGTGTCCTAAGCTTTGCTTAGCTCACTGCCCGTGGGATGGATGCACGTGTTAAAAGTTTCCTCCATAAAGCTTGCAATTGGGAAATACTTTCTTTGGGTACCTCTAAAAAAAGTGCTGGGCCCTGGCTGGTGTGTCTCAGTGGATTGAGCACTGGCCTGTGAACCAAAGTGTCGCCGGTTTGATTCCCAGTCAGCGCACATGCCTGGGTTGCCGGCCAGGTCCCAGTAGGGGGCGCGCAAGAGGCAGCCACACATGGATGTTTCCCTCCCCCTCTCTCTCCCTCCCTCCCTTCTCCTTTGTCTAAAAATAAAATAAATAAAATCTTTAAAAAAAATTTTTTTTAAGTGCTGGCTCTGGCCGGGTGGACCAGTTGGTTGGAGTATCATCCTGTACACCAAAAGGCTGTGGGTTCGATCCCCAGTCAGGGCACATTTCTAGGTTGCAGATTTGATGCCCTGTTGGGGCGCCTCTGGGAGGCAACTGACAGATGTTTCTCTCTCACATCTGTGTCTCTCTCTTTCTCTCTTCCTTCCTCTCGCTCTAAAAGCAATGAAAAAATGTCCTCAGGTGAGAATAAAAAATATTGCTGGGCATTGTTTAACCCTGTAGCGGAGGCCCAGCCACCTGGCTACCTTGCTGCTCTCGGGCCATCGCTGCCCCACTCACACGACCCGCCACCTGTGTGTGCACATCACGTAGCGCATTCACCTGACCGCTTTGCTGGCACTTCTGTGTTTTTATCATTGTTGCTACGACCATTCGTCCCGGGCCTCGTGAGCCTGCAGCCGCCGTGCAGGCAGAGCGCGCCATCCGGGGCTCTCATGCAAAAGGTCCCCTTGGAAAAGCCACCGGGAGGCCCCGAGCGGTTCAGAGCGAGGGCCTTCCGCGCGGCAGTACGGAGAGCGCCGACTGCGCATGCGCCGGAAGCAGCTCTCGCGAGAACTCAAGGTCCTGGTTCGCGCCCTCGTGGGGTCAGGTGCAGGGCAACCTTAGCTGTTCGCGTTCACATGCACGCCGCTTCTGCAAGAATCTGCGTGCAGCTGCCCATCGTGTGATTCCATTCAGAGCTGGGGTATAAAACTGGAAGCAGCACATGAACAAACAAGACAATTGCATGAACGAAACCGCATGGACACAGGCAGCTGGGAGGTGGTGACCGGAGGGAAGCCCGGCGTGGGGGGGTGGTGGAGGGGAGAGGGGGTGACGCGCCTGGGGAGGGAAGCAGGTAGGACTTCGGGGGGCGGGCGCGGCGCAACACACAGATCACGTGCCATAGAAACGTGCGCTTGAAACCTACGTGAGTCTGTTGCCCAGTGTCGCCCCAGTGCATTTGATTTAAACATAAACGCCAAACACAAAATAATGTCTACCCAAGTCTATTAGAATTGCGGTTGCCGTGCAGTAAAGTGCTAATGCATGTCCTCTTTTCCAAGAGAGAACCCTCTAAAATACGTTCAATACAATTAAATAAAGGAAATCAGACTTGAGCTTTTTAACGAGTTGATGATCCTCCAATTTATCTTAACAGTTATTATCACTGGTGAATTGAGTCTGATAAAGTGTGATTTTCCCAATGATGATCAATTAATGCCTATTACAATGCGATATTATGTATTTTGGCATTACCTTGATTCAAAGACTGTGTCTCTGCCAGTTTGTCTGTTCCGTGTAGTTTTGCTTACTGGCCTCATTCAAAGAACCATAATGCCTCAGTCACACCACGCATGTCTCCAAACGTGACACACTAGCAAGCTGCCTGTCACAGAAGGCCGCTCCGTTCAGCTCCACATTTGACTCATGTTCTGTTATATAATGTCAAACTCAGGGAAGAATGATAAAAGCTATTGAGCACGAGCTGGGGGTGATCAAATTTAGAAAACGTACGGGAGAAGAAGAAAGACAAGGCATGTGTTTTCAAAGTCACTGCTCAGTAATCAATCTTCCGTAATCACCAAATCTATTCTACTCATCACATTTAGACATTTTCTTTTGTATCCTCACCTGAGGACATTTTTTGTTTCGTTGCTTTTAGAGAGAAAGGAAGGGGGGCAGAGAGCGAGAGAGAGAAGGGGGGAGAGAGAGAGAAGGAGAGAGAGAGAAAAGGCGAGAGAAACATCAGTTGCTTGCCACCTGTATGCACCCGGACCGGGGATCGAACATGCAACCTTTTGGTGTACGGGACGATGCTCCAACCAACCGAGCCACCCGGCCAGGGCAACACTCACACATTTTCTGATCACCAAATCCACACTCTTGTCACAGACCCTTCACACAGCATTGAACATGCACAAAAGCGGCCATGGGCCTCTTCTGGTCCCAACTGGTTTCCTGTGGCCCTCCTTACCCTCCCTCCACCTGCTGTCTGGCTTGGGGACCTTCCCCAGTTGGCTGTCCAGCCCTGTCACCTTCCCCGGTTGTAAGACAGGGCTAATGATGCTGAGCTCATGCGTTTCCTCCTGGGACTTGCCTAACACAGAAACAACCATAATGCTCCCTATTGCCATAGCTAGTATTTTGCCAAGATTTTAAGTCAAGTAAGTGCCGTGAAACTTTCTTTGCAGTGTAACAGAATTATTCTTAAGCACATTTGGAGCAATAAGCAAGTGAGAGGAGCCTTGTATCAGGCGAGAAATCAATAGGGACTTTTGTTCCCGGTTGTCAAGATGTCTCTTGTGGCTGTTGAAAAGCGCCCCCTGCTGGTTAGGGCAGAAACCCGGCTTCCTGCTTTGTTAGACACCCCTCTTCACCGAAAACTATACGTACACACAGGGGCAAGAGTTAAGAACACTCAGGGCTCTGGTGGGATAGCTCAGTTGGTTAGAGCATCGTCCAGATTCACCAAGGTTGCAGGTTCAAGCCCCAGTCCGGGCACATCCAAGAAGCGGCCAATGAATGAATGCATCAGTAAGTGGAAGAGCAAATCAATGTTTCTCTTTCTCTCTCCCCCTTCCTTTCTCTTTCTCTTAAATCAATTAAAAAAAAAGAAACCACTCAGTACGTGATGTAAAATTCCACTTAAAGGAATATCTTCTCACAGAAATGATTTCAAATACTTAAAATGGCCAGAAGCCAAAAATGTTCAATGTAAGAAAATTTATAACAGCCCCGTGGGAAACAATGTGAGTGACCCAAATTAGGAGAGTAGCTGATGAGTAAGCATTTGTGCCCTGGAATCATATCCATCCGTTTTTAAATCATATATTTCAGAGAGTATTAAGGCCTGAAAAACCTACAGTACAAAATTGAAGGTGAGGCATGATCCCAATTGCATTAAAATATGCAGAAAAGTAAGGGGAAGAAGAAAGAGCAGCATATGAAGGGAGACTGTGTCTGGAATTAAGGATATTTTCCCTTTTCATATACTATTCTGTGGTCCACACTTGGCACTTAGTAGGTGTGGTTTTAGGGTGGACTGTTGTGTTGACCTTGTATCTAAAGGATTCCAAACGTCTCCAGTCAATTCTCGGGGGAAATTGAAGGGTGAGGAGCCACCGTTCAGAATTGGCTTCCGGAAATGACCGTTGTCCCTCTCTTTTGAAGATGACCTCAGAAAGCCACCCAATTCAACAAGAACTAAAGTATTGCTGCTTCTAATGGCTGAACTTCATGTGCACACGGCTTCATATTTCACACTTGCCTCCACCAGGGAGAATAATAACTTCACTGCTATAAGAGGCAAATTCACAATCATCTTTTTGGCCAGACCTTTTAAAACAAAGCATATGCTTCTTACCCTAGCACAATCCTCACCTCTTAAATATTGCTAACTACATGCCGCGTATCTGTAAACAAACTACGTACCTAAGGTACTAGCTTGGAGATCTGAATATTGGGTGTGATTTCACATATACACGCTTTTCATTCACAAGCATACTGGGGACAGCGTGGTGTGTAGGATTTAACAGCCGGGAGAGACCTAGCAAAGGACAACTTTCATTCAACAGATAAGGGACGAAAGTCACAGATGGGGAGGCTTCCATTCACGACCAGCAACAAGGGGAGAATAACAGCTAAAGTCTGTCCCACGGGGACACTTGGAAGGGTTGGAGGGACAGACACGTCCCTGGCTGTCCTGATACAGAGCACCCGGGGACAGTCACAGCTTCCCCCTGTCTCAGCGTCCTCCGCTCTACAGACCTGCAAAGCTCAGAGAGCAGAAAACATCCAGGGGACACACTGGATGCCAGGACCCCAGGAGGGTCCTCCTGACTGGCCAGAGAGCAGTGTCTCCACACGCTGTCCCACAGCCACCGTATTCTCCGGACCGCTGGTGACTCACACAGCATGCTGTGCGACCTCTGGGGTCGGGTGTCACAGAAAGAGCGCTTGGCAGATTCGTCCCAAAATTTAATTTTTAATTACACTCCATCCCCTGCAAGCGACAGTGCTGTGGGTTGGCCAAGACCATTTGGGGGAGCAGAGGGGACAGGAGAAACATCGGCCCCCTGGAAGGGCGTTTCTCTGGAATGCGGGTTATCACTAGTCAGATGGAAACAGATGAGGGTCGGGACACCGATGAAAAGGCCAAGGTGAAGACTTTAAAGGAGCAGGTGACGCCAGGTGCCCAGGTGTGTCTCGCTCATCATCAGGCACATGTGCTTCCCGGTGTCTGCACCTGCATTCAGATGGCCACAGTTCAAGGCCAAGGGCACCGGGAGTCCTTGTTATTGCCATAGAGCATGGGCTTGACCTTCAAGGTAAATTCTTTGCATACTGGAACCCCCCACCCCGGGGTGGGGGCGGACACACCAAAATGTAGAGACAAGAATCTGACAAGCGATAAACGTCCTCTATGCCCGTGCACTTCTGAGTCTCATTTTAACCTGAGTAGGAGGACACACAGCTGACTCCACAACCATTTTTGAAAACAAAACCTTCCCCCTTCCTCCCCACGCATGGAGCATCCTTGCTCAGGGAGGACGCGGGGGGCCGGGGGGGGAGGGCAAGAACTCACTGATTTACCGCAAACCCAAGCCTGTGGGACCCCGACGGTGACAAAGATTGGCTTCCCTGTGAAGTTTCCAAAAGATACTTGCGCCCCGCAAAACCGTCCAAAGAGTAAAACATGATCACTCACCCAAAGTGACTGGCCAGGTTCACGGAAATGCAAAAGAGAAGGAGGTTTTTGATCATGATAAAGCTAGAGAACATTCCATTGTCCATTCCCAATAAGAAGAATAGTTGAAACAGGTGAATTTCAAGGAAAAGCTCTTCCTTTCTCCAAGAGATCTTCCAGCTGAAAGGCACACGGAGAGGAAAAGCACGTAACCACGGACGTTCTTCTGTCACGGGTCCTAGAATCCCCTCTGGCTGCTAAGGCACATGTGTGACACAGAGGCACCCTGGCTGTCCCCCCCGGGGGGCACAGCCCCTCCCAGGGGTCTTCTCTGTCCCCTCCCCGGGAAGTGGGGCAGAGAAAGAAATCACAATACGGCTTAATTTTGGCTCAGAGCACAGAATCACTTCTACTGTCTTTTCCCATAGCTCAAGGACTTGGTTTACTTCATAGCACGTCATCCAAGGACCCCTCAGTCCTATTATTAAAATCAACGCTCGAAGGCCTAAGTGTTGGCTGTCAAATCCACATGGGGAATAATTTTACCTTTCCGAGATATCTGCCACGTGTTCAAAGCCAGCGGGCTACTCCGCGTCCTGCAAGGTGCTGAGAGAAAGTATGGGGAAAGAGGGGGGAAAGGCACATTTAAGAAACAAGTCTACAGGATCACGGGAACAGAACAGCTGACAAGGGAAGCCTGCACTTTCTCAGCAACCGGCCCCCCATGGCCCGATAACTTCATGTTATCACTGCATTTGGGGAATTCTCTCAGGTGCCTGCTGGGCCCCAAAGAATGCATCCGAAATCCAGGCAGCACGGTCCCCGGGCGCTGCAACTCGTCTGAGCGAAGGCACACATTTCTCGGTATGCGCAAAGGGGCGCACACGCCACAGAAAACCTCGTGTTCAAAGGGAATATTTTCCCAAAGAGACCCCAGGCCGACTCCGGAATTGGGAAGCACACAACAGGTACTTCGACCTCAGAGGCGCAGGCCCCAGTAGGCAGAAAAGCACGGTGCCTTGCTGCCCTGCGGTGGTCGCCTGGGCGCGTCCTGGGGCTTGTCGCCTGACCCGGGCAGGAGTCCCAGCGGCGAGCACGCGGCGCTGCATGCGGGAAACCTGGGCGGCGCCTCCTGCTGCCCCTCAGCCCCGAGCCCCCCAAAGGAAGACAGCGCACTCACAGTCCCCTCGGGGGCTGGCGGGCCCGCGGGAAACGGGGGAGGCACTGCGGAGCCTCGGCCTCGGTCACCCCTGCTCCCGCGGCTCCGCGGGGTCGGCCTCCCGCCCGGTCCGCAGCGGCGCGCCCCGCGCCTCCCGCTCGCCGGCCTTCCCCGGCGCGCTCTGGTCCTCGCACACCTCCCAGCTCCGGCCCCGGGTCCGAGCCGAGCGCCACGCCGGGCTGCGCCTTCCTCCTTGGAGACGAGCGCGCGGTGCAGCGGCGGCTCGGAGTCCCCCGGCCTCCAGCAAGCAGCCCGCGCGACCCGCGACCAACACCCCAGCGGAGCCCGCGCTCACCGCGCCAGCGGCGCCAGGACCCCGCGCGCCTCAGAGCTCTGGGGCTGGCGGGGTCCTAGGCGAGCGATTTCGCCCCTCCGAGTCCAGTGACGGCAGCGGCGGGTGTCCCCAAGCCCCGATTCCTGGCGGCGGGGAGGTGGGCGCTGCGCTCCGGTGCCCCGTCCGGCAGGGCTGCGCCGCCCAGGACGCCCCTGCCCTCCCGCGCTGGCAGCGCTCCCGCAGCCGCCGGGGGAAAGTTTGCGCTCCCGGCCGCCCGCGGCACCCCGCCTGCTCTCCAGCTCCCCTCCCGGACCCTGCAGTCCGCGGCTCGGACGCCCCGAGGACAGGGGTGCGGGCCGAGCCGGGGCCGCCCGTCCACTCACCCTCTCCCGCAGCTCCTTTCCCCAGTGCCCGGCCCCGCGCGCCCGGGGCTTACCCTGCGCGTCGGCCCCGGGAGGCGAGCCGTCGGCTACGGTGCATCCTCCTCCGCCGCCGCCTGCGGTCGCCCGGCTGGCAGGCGCGGAAGGCCGGTGTGCGGCGTCACCGCCCCATGCTGCCAGCCGAACTTGCCCAGCGTTCCCGGCGGAGCCGATCCCGGGCCGAGCAGGTCGGCGCCCCGCGCTCCCGCGGCCGCCCTGCGGCTCCGCCGTGCGCCGCGCCCGAGGCCGCGCGCTGCCCGCTGCAGATCCCCCCGCGCCCGCTCTCACCTCTCCGGAGCACCACATGCCGTCCGCGGCGCCGAGGAGCCCGCCTCTGCGGAGGCGCCCGCCAGGGGCCGCCAGACTCTCACCGAACGCGCCCCCGGCGGCGCGGCGGAGGGGCGGGCTCGGGGCGCCGGCCTGGCCTGCTTCGGGATAGGCCCCGTCTCTGCGGAACTTTCTTTTCTGCTTTTATAAGAACTGTCGTCGCCGGTGGCTTTATTAATGAAATATGGGTTTCTGGTTTTTTACCTACTTAAAAAAATTATTTTTTCACTGACAGTTGGCATAGAATATTATATTAGTTTCAGGTGTACAATCTAATGATTCAATATTTATGTAAGATAAGTGATCCCCCTGATATTTCCAGTACCCATCTGTCACGATACATGGTTATTACAATATTATTGATTATATTCCCTGTGCTGTACTTTACATCCCGGTGACTGTTTTCATAACTGGCCACTTGTACTTCTTAATCCCTCACCTTTTTCACCCAGTCCCCCAAACCCCCTCCCATCTGACAACCATCAACATGTTCTCTGTATCTAGGAGTCTGTTTCTGTGTCGTTTGTTATTTTGTTTTGCAGATTCCACATATCAGTGAAATCATATGGTGTTTGTCTTTCTCTGTTTGACTCATTACACTTAGCAGAATACCCTCCACGTCTGTCTGTTGTCACAAAATGGTAAGAGCTCATTCTTTTTCATCGCTGAGTAGTATTCCATTGTGTGTGTGTCCCGCATCTTCTTTATCCATTCACCTATTGACAGATGCTTTGGTTCCACATCGTGGCTACTGTAAATAATGCTGCAATGAACATAGAAGTGCATATGTTTGTTTGTTTGAATTAATGCTTTGGGTTTTCTTTAAAAAGTACCCAGAACTACAGTTGCTGGGGCTTTTTTTTTGTTTGTTTTTTATTTGTTATAGCCTTTGTTTTAAAGTGTATTTTGTGTGGGATAAGTATTCCTAACCCAGTTTTTTTTTTTTTCCCCGTTTCCATTTGCATGAAATGTTTTTCCATCCCTGGGCATCCTTATTATCAGCGTTTTGAACTCTGCTTCTGGTAGATGTTTGTCTCCATTTTGTTTCGTTCTTTTTCTGCAGTTTTGTTCTGTTCTTTCAGCTGGGACAGCATTCTGTCCCCGTTTTGTCGGCCTCCCTGTGTTTGTTTCTAGGTATTAGGTAGAGCTGCTCAGTCTCCCAGGCTTGGTAGAGAGTGGTCTTACGTAGCGGGTGTCCTGTGGAGCCCCGCGGTGCAGTGTCCCTGGTCCCCAGAGCTGGGTGCTCCAGGGGTGTCCCTGGTGTGTGTTGTGCGCGCCTCCCTGCTGTAGTTGACCCCTGATCGCTGCTGGCACCGCAGTGGGAGAGACTGACTGTCAGGCTGAGTGGCTGTGAGGACTGGCCATGGCTACAGTGGCAAAACTGTCGTTGGGGGCAGGACTCACTTCGGAGGGGCTCTGGTGCCTGGCGGGTCTGCCCTTTGGGTGCGTCATTTGTGCAGGTGGTCACGTGGAGCTCTGGTGTGCCCTGAAGGTGGCCACCGGGTGTGTCGGTTCTGGGGCCTCCTGGGAGGGGCGCTGATGTACGCCCAGGTCAGCCGCTGCCTGCGTCACACCCGGGGCCACCTAGGAGGCGCCACAAAATGTTCTGCAGACGGTTGTCACCTGTGCTGGGCTTGGAGGTGCCTGGGAGAGGCCGCGAGGTGAACCGAGTGCAGGGCCTGGGGCCGCTTAGCAAGAGGTCCGAGGCATGCCCAGGCAGACGCTGCTTGTGTGGGGTTTGTGAACCTTCCAGAGAATTTAGGAAAGCTCCCAGCCTGAGCCAGGACAGGGCCTGTGTATGGAAAAGTCACAGGAAGCTACGCGCAGGTTGGGAGGGGCGGGGTCTCAGGGACGCACGGGGCGGGGTGAGTCGAGTGGGGACTCGGATTTGGCGCCCCCTGCGCTCTGCCAGGGAGCAAAATGGCGCAGCAAGCTTCACCCTTTCCGCCCCGCAAGCCCTCGCCCTGACATCAGATGACTCGGTTTCCCCCTTGTGTCCCTGGCACCTTTGGAGCTGCTGTCCCAGCACAGGAGCTAAGAGCGAGTGAGTCAAGTCCGCCTCGGGCCCTTTAAGAGGCCCGTCTCGCGGCCCCACGCAGCCTGTGTCCACCGGTTTTCACAGGCAGGGGTTGCGGGGACTCCTTCTGGCACCGCAGCCCTGGGCTGGGGGGCCTGGCGTGGGGCTGGGGCCCCTCGACCCCTAGAGTGGGCTCTCTCTGTGGATGTTTCTTGAGGGCCTTCAAGGGGCATTGTTTACAGTCACTTTTAACAGGATAGTGGGGCGAAAGGGCACATTTCTAACTCTCCTCCAGCAAGGCTCTGGAATCTTTGCCCCCGTCACTGTGGTCCTCAGTTATGTTTACCTGCTGGGGCTTTGCGCGTTCCAAAAACCCTGAGATTTTCCCCCAAAATGGGACGTCGTGACTCCATTTCAGGAACAGGGCATAATATATGAATGTGTCCAATACGCAGGAGTATTACTCTGCATGCACATTTAGCCTCGGTATTAAATAACTTTGAGTCTCGTGATTATCAGAGTCTGGAGATGAAATAAGTATTCTACGGCATTAAATGTAAGTGACATAACACGCGCATCTCCAAAGCTTTCTGACTGTAAAGTGGATAAGTTGACCACATGCATTTCTTCATTTTCTTTTTTGAAAAATTTTAATTATTATTTTTTTATCCTCCCCTGAGAACATTTTTTTTTTTCTAATTTTTAAAGAGAGAGAGAAACATGGATGTGAGAAACACTCAATCCGTCCACACCCAGACAGGGATTGAACGCATGACCTGAGCATACGCCCTGACTGGGAATGGAACCTGTGACCTTTTGGTGACCTTTTGGTGACCTTTCCGTTTAGGAGACGGCGCTTCAACCAAGCGAGCCACATGGTCCAGGGCCTTCATTTTCTAATTTCTCAACAGATGGATCACTAAGATAAAGTACACTGACAGTTAAAATCATGAAATTCAAAACAATCAGAATTAACTTAATGCGCTGGTATAATCAACCTAATATTCCTTTGACCCCCGGAGTGTTAAAATTGTAAGTTTGGTTATACCAGTGAAGCTGCTTCTGTCGGGATTAAATAGCATTGAGAAAATTATGAAATATAGAGAATTTAAAGCTTTACAGATTATCAAAGTCACTCAGGAATTTTTGCAAAAAAAAAAAAAAAAAAAGAGTAGATAAACCAGAGATTACTTTCAGATTAGTGATTTATGGATATTAATCCTGAACAATAATGCCATATGGAGGTATTGTCGGCCAATAATAATGAATATCAACTGTGAGTGTATGTATGTTCTTTTGATGAATTATTTTGAAACTGCCCGTGTTTTTGGTACATTTTCTATCAATTTTATTTTTATGCCTACTATTGAACATGGAAAATATCTTCAGTAAAAGCTAATTTTTAAGAAGGTGCTTGAACAATAGGGTTTAAATATGTACCTTCCCCCTGTGATAAAACGGTGACGCATCCTCTCCGTTGAATATGCAGAAACCGGGACAGCGTCCCAGGCCAGGCGGCCCTGCAGGGTTAGTGAGACAATAAGACGCATCATAAGCTTAGAGAAAGCCACCGTTCAGCAAGAATATTTATTGCCATTTCAATAATCGTGTTATACTTCTGGGCGGCGGTAGAGGGCGCCGCAGTCCCACAGAACCCTGGTGGAGGACCAGGCTCAGTGGGAAGTTAGTTTCCAGGGTCAAAGCCCAAAACAGCTGAACTTGGGGGAGCCAGGCGCGAGAACACCCACCCTGACCCCATTCGGAGGCTGTGTCCACGTGGGTAGGCCTGGTGAAAACACAGTCCTCGGGAGCTTGGCGACAAGTTGAATGGAGGGCGCACTAGGCCAAAAGACTGCTCACAGAGAGGAAGGTGTGCTGGTGCAACCGTGTGTAATTTTGTGTTTGGAAGAATCAAGGTCAGGGTAAAGACCCCTACACGGGGCCCAGTGCAAGGAAGAAAGAGCTACTGAACAGTTCTGTGCGCCGGGGACGGACGTGCTGCCAGGAAAGTTTCACGGAGGCAGCGCTGCAGAGAAAGTGTGGGGAGGAGGCAGATGGGGGCTTTCTGGCGAGTGAGAACGTCCAGGGCCAACCCGCGGAGGGGGATTGAATCCCCGTTTGAGTTGCTCCATTCCTGGAATGATAACCTCACCGTTCACGTGTATGCAAAGCAGATTTGTAAACGCTTTCCCCAAACAGCCGTGGCTGGTGTGGCTCAGTGGGTTGGGCATCGTCCTGCAAAGCCAAAGGTTGCGAGTTCGATTCCAGGTCGGGGGGCGGGGGGGGGAGCAGTGCCTGGGTTCCGGGAACTCAGAGCAAGAGCGAGAGACAACTGGTTGAAGTTTCTCTCCCTCCCATCCATGTTTCTCCCCCTCTTTTTCTCCCTCCTTTCCCCTCTCCCTAAAAATAAAAACAAAAACAAATGCTTTCCCTAAACAGCAAAACCAGGGTCTTGGTTGTTAAGGAAACCGAAAGGTCAAGTCTGACTGGGAGAAGGAGGAGGCTCCTAAGGAAAGACAACCGTTGATTTAGACTCTGGAAGAGAACTCGGACAGAAAGTACCACACTCGCACCCGGGAGCCACAGAAAACAGGAGCACGGGTCGGAGATACGGCCCTGCCCGGTAGTAAATGCTCTGTAAATGACCAATCCGTAGCTATGTTATTTTTTCACCTAATTTAAAGTAGAGATTTTATATTAGGATACATACAGGCTACAGACGTGTTTTATTTTCTTTTTAAAGATTTTATTCATTTATTTAGAGGGGGGGAAGGGAAGGAGAAAGAGAGGGAGAGAAACATCAGTATGTGGTTGACTCTTGTGCGCCTCCTACTGGGGACCTGGCCCACAACCCAGGCCTGTGCCCTGACTGGGCATCGAACTGGCAACCCTTTGGTTTGCAGGCCTGAGCTCAATCCACTGAGCTACAGCAGCCGGGGCTTATTTTCTTTTTTAAAATGTTGACTCTTTACAGATTTTTTTTTCAGTTACAGTTGACATCAGTACTGTTGTGTATTAGTGTCAGGTGGGCTGCATAGAGGTTAGACAATCACACACTTTACAGAGTGTCCCCCCGATGTTTCCAGTGCCCACCTGGCACCGTACGGAGTTGTGACAATATTGCTGACGATATTCCCTGGGCTGTACTTGGCATCCCTGTGACTATTCTGTAACCGCCCATCTGTCCTTCGCAATCCCTCCCCCTTTTCGCCTGTCACCGAAACCTCACCTCTCTGGCAGCCATCCATCAGTCTGATCACACAGTTTTTGACAGCACCCTCTTAAGGTAAATGACAGACCACATTTCAAAGCCAGAAGCTTTCACATAAGGAAACGAATAAGTAAATGAGCGAAGAAATAAATACTCTAGATTTCTGGCGTTTTTTTAAAGAGGAAAAATAAAAGCAGATTTAGCAATAATGGGCACGCTTCACCCCATTTTCTCCGCAACCCCCCCTCCCTCACCCCGCGGGTGTGTGCACAGAGCGCGACTCGGTCCCGTTCCATCCACCTGCCCCTTCCCTGGGCCACCTGGCAAGCAGAAGTGACTGAGCGGTTCCAAAAGGTGAACAGTTTTTCATGCTGGTCCCAGTTTTTCTCTATTATTGACTCGTTCGTTATATCTATTTTGTTTTGTTTTTACGACGTGCTCTAGGGTTTAAAATAGGCATCTTACGTTATTATAGTCTGCCTTCAAGTGACTTCATGCCATTTCGTGTATCGCCTACGAATCCCACGTCACTCGTCTGTGATTTTTAAAAATTTTCTGATCTGTTTGCTCTGGTCACAGAGGTTCCTCCTACGTAGGTGAATTAGCCAATTATCTTTTACCTTAACGATGACCTTTAAAAAGATTGCCGTACATTTACGTCGCGCAAAGTTTACACTGAACCCTGTTGACGCGCCGGGTTCGTTGAACCGAACACACAACACACACACGCGTGCACGCACGTGTGCACCAAAGGGGAATGCGCGCTGTGGCTGTTTCTGGCTTGGATTTGCTCCGTCGTTGTGCGAGACGTTACCGCGGGCAGGAGCTGAGCGCAGGCTGCCGAGGCCGTGCGCAACTCCTGTGAGTCTGTGATTGCTCCGAGATAAAAAAAAAAAAAAAAAAAAAAGAATCTGTGTGTCTCGCTCTTGGAATGCCTGATCTTGTAACGCTGGTCTTTAGAAAACTATTAGTTCCCTGTAGTCATCAGTCTGTTCAGATTTTCTGGTGTTTTTCTTTTTTCTTTTCTTAATACATTTTATTGATTATGCTATTACAGTTGTCCCATTTTCCCCCCTTTATTCCCCTCCGCCTGGCACACCCCCTCCCACCCGCACTCCCTCCCCTTTAGTTCTTGTCCATGAGTCATATGCATAAGTCCTTTGGTTTCTACATTTCCTATACTATTCTTAACCTCCCCCTGTCTGTTTTCTACCTACCGTTTATGCTACTTACTCTCTGTACCTTTTCCCCCCTCTCCCCCTCCCACTCCCCTGTTGATATCCCTGCATGTGATCATGTGATCTCCATTTCTGTGGTTCTGTTCCTGTTCTAGTTCTTTGCTTAGTTCGCTTTTGCTTTTGTTTTAGGTGTGGTTGTTAACAACTGTGAGTTTGCTGTCATTTTACTGTTCACATTTTTATCTTCTTTTTCTTAGATAAGTCCCTTTAACATTTCATACAATAAAGGCTGGGTGGTGATGAACTTCTTGAACTTGATCTTATCTGAGAAGCACTTTAACTGCCCTTCCATTCTAAATGACAGTTTCGCTGGATAGAGTATTCTTGGGTGTAGGTTCTCACCTTTCATGACTTGGAATACTTCTCTCCAGCCCCTTCTTGCCTGCAAGGTCTCTTTTGAGAAATCAGCTGACAGTCTTATGGGAACTCCTTTGTAGGTGACTGTCCCCTTTTCTCTTGCTGCTTCTAGGATTCTCTCCTTATTTTTAATCTTGGGTAATGTCATTATGATGTGTCTTGGTGTGTTCTTCTTTGGGTCCAACTTCTTTGGGAGTCTCTGAGCTTCCTGGACTTCCTGGAAGTCTATTTCCTGTGCCAGCTTGGGGACGTTCTCCTTCATTATTTGTTCAAATAAGTTTTCAATCCCTTTGTCTTCCTCTTCTCATTCTGGCACCCCTATGACTCAGATGTTGGGATGTCTAAAGATGTCCTGGAGGTTCCTAAGCCTCTCCTCATTTTTTTGAATTCTTGTTTCTTCATTCTTTTCTGGTTGAATGTTTCTTTCTTCCTTCTCGTCCACACTGTTGATCTGAATCCCAGTTTCCTTCCCATCACTATTGGTTCCCTGTATATTTTCCTTTATTTTTCTTAGGGTGTTCTTCACTTTTTCATCTAATTTGCAACCAAATGCAACCAATCCTGTGAGCATCCTGATTACTGGTGTTTTGAACTGTGCCTCTGATAGGTTGGCTATCTCTTCATTGCTTAGTTGTATTTTTTCTGGAGTTTTGATTTGCTCCTTCATTTGGGCCATTTTTTTTTTCTTGGCACACCTGTTACACATAAGGGGCAGAGCCTTAGGTGTTCGCCAGGGTGGGGTAACCCAGTGGCTGTGTTGTGACATAGTCTGTGGGGGCGGGGCCTGAGAGGGAACAATGGCGCTTGCTCGGCTCTCTGCCAGCTTTCAGTCACTTCCCCCGCTACCCACACACAAATTGGGCCCTTCTGGTGCTGGTTCCTGGGTGGCTGGGCTTGTGCACATTCTAGGATCCTGTGGGTCTCTCCAATGAACTCCCCTGTGAGGCTGGGAGTTCTTCCCGCTGCTGCCTCAACCCCACAGGTGTTTTCAATCGGGGGTTTGAGGCTTTATTTCCCTGCGATGGTGGGCCGTGCGGTCTGCTCCGCTCCCCAATTATTTCTCCCAGTTTATCTGCACGTGAATTCGGGACCATCAGTCCTCCAGCCGCTGTCTTGCCATGCGTCCTCTCTGCCTGGATGCCCAGGTCCGCGCCACCTCCGGTCTAGGTGAGTATTTCTCTTTTAGCTCCTTGGTTATTGGACTTCCATACAGTTCAATTTTGTGGTTGTTTTTTGTTTTTAAATTGTTGTTGTCCTTCTTTTGGTTGTGAGAGGAGGCACAGCGTGTCTACCTACACTGCCATCTTGGCCAGAAGTCCCATATTATTCTTTATCATTTCAAGAAAGGTGAAAACACAGCTGGGGCCCCAGCAAAGGGAGGGTTAGGCAGACTTAAGTCACACGAGGAGAGTCTGGAGTCTAGAGTGGGCAGCACTGGGGTGCAATGTGGGGGAGTGGCTCTGAAGATTTCAGTGCCAGTATATACCTGGATTGCTTCTGTTTTTTTCTTTTAAGATTTTATCTATTTACTTTTAGAGAGAGGGGAAGTGGGAGAGAAAGAGAGAGAGAAATATCAATGTATGGTTGTCTCTCATGTGCCCCCTACTGGGGACCTGGCCTGCAATCCAGGCATATGCCCTGACTGGGAATCGAACCGGCAACCCTTTGGTTTGCAGGCCAGCACTCAATCCACTGAGCCACACCAGCCAGGGCTCTCTTTCTAATAAGCCCATCATACATTACGTTGTAATTTATTTTTCATTTACTCTGCAGGTCACCATTGAGAGAACCCAGCTACAGCCCTCGTAGTACAAGACTCTCTTCTAGTTTTATCCCTCTTTGAATGTAGTTTATGTTTTAAAACATTTTTTAAACTTAACCAAAAGCAGTTTAATCAAAGTAATTACAATCTCAAAAACTGGAGATTCAGGGTAATTACAATCTTAAAAAAAACACACACACA
>PVJI01009971.1:0-62695 GCA_004026765.1 Micronycteris hirsuta
AAAAAAAACAGCCCAGAGCAAGTAGAAGGAAGGAAATAACCAAGATCAGAGCAGAATTAAATGACATAGAGACTAAAAGCACAATTCTAAGGATCAATGAATCCAAGAGCTGGTTCTTTGAAAAGATAAACAAAATCAACAAGCCATCAAGCAGGCTCATCAAGAGAAAAAGAGAGAGGTCCCAAATAAACACAATCAGAAATGAAAGAGGAAAGATTACAATTGATGCCACAGAAATACAAAGGATTGTAAGAAACTACTACAAAGAACTGTATGCCAAGAAATTTGAAAACCTAGGTGAAATGGACAATTTTCTAGAAAAACATAATCTTCTAAAACTTAAGAAGAAGCAGAAAGCCTGAACCAACCAATAATAGCAGAAGAAATTGAAGTAGTAATCAAAAAAACTCCTGACACACAAATGCCCTGGACCAGATAGTTTCACAAGAGAATTCTACAAAGCATTTAAGGAAGAGCTAACCCCTATCCTTCACAGACTATTCCTAAAAATTCAAAATAATGGAAGACTCCCAAACTCTTTTTATGAAGCCAGCATCATCCTAATCCCAAAACCAGAAAAAGACACAACAAAGAAAGAAAACTTCAGGCCAATATCACTGATGAACATAGACGCTAAAATCCTCAAATATTGGCAAACTGCATTCAGCAATACATTAAAAAGATCATACATCATGATTAAGCGGGATTCATCCCAGGGATGCAAGGATGGTATAATATTCACAAATCAATAAATGTATTTTAAACAAATACATAAACATCACATAAACAAAAGCAAAGACAAAAATCACATGATCATATCAATAGATGCAGAAAAAGCGTTTGATAACCTACAGCACCCATTTATCATAAAAACACTCAGCAAAGTGGGAACAGAGGGAGCATTCCTCAACATAATAAAGGCCATATATCTGAGACCTACAGCCACCATCATACTCAAAGGGCAAAAACTAAAATCTTTCCCACTAAGATCAGGAACAAGACAAGGTTGTCCACTATCACCACTTCTATTCAACATAGCATTGGAAGATTTAGCTACAGCAATCAGACAAGAAAAGGAAATAAAAGGTATCCAAATTGGAAAGGAGGAAACAAAACTGTCATTGTTTGCAGATGACATGATAGTGTACATAGAAAATCTTATACAGTCCGCCAAAAAACCGCTCAACCTAATAAATGAATTTGGCAATACAGCGGGATATAAAGTAAATATCCAGAAATCAAAGGCATTTTTGTATTCCAACAGTGGAACAGCAGAAACAGAAATCAGGGGAAAAATCCCATTTGATATAGCAACAAGAAAAACAAAATACCTAGAAATAAACCTAACCAAGGAGGTAAAAGACCTATATTTAGAAAACTACACAACAGTGAAGAAAAAAATCATGGAAGACACGAACAAATGGAAACATATACTGTGGTCATGGATCAGAAGAATCAATATCATCAAAATGGCCATGATACCCAAAGCAATTTACAGATTCAATGCAATCCCTATCAAAGTACCAATGGCATATTTCACAGATATAGAACAAACATTTCAGAAATTTTTGTGGAACCACAAACTACCCCAAATAGCTGCAGCAATTTTGAGAAAGAAGAGCAAAGCAGGAGAGATCACAATACCTGATATCAAACTGTATTACAAGACCACTGTAATCAAAAGAGCCTGCTACTGGCATAGGAACAGACAGATAGACTAATGGAACAGAATAGAGAGCCCAGAAATAAACCCAAGGCTCTATGGGCAATTAATCTTCGACAAAGGGGGCAGAAGCATGAAATGGAATAAAAATAGCCTCTTCAACAAATGGTGTTGGGAAATCTGGACGGCTACATGCAAAAAAATGAAACTCGAGCACCAACTTACACCATACACAAAAATAAATTCAGGGTGGATAAAAGACTTAAATATAAGTCATGACACCATAAAAGTACTAGAGGAAAACATCGGTAGGAAAATCTCAGACATTCCACGCAGCAACATCTTCAATGATATGTCCCGTAGAGCAAGGGACATAAAGGAAAGAATATACAAATGGGACCTCATCAAAATAAAAAGCTTCAGGCCTGGCTGGTGTAGCTCAGTGGATTGAGCGTGGGCTGGGAACCAAGTGGTCCCAGTTCGATGCCCAGTCAGGGCACATACCTGGGTTGGCAGGCCAGGTCTCCAGTGAGGGCCATGTGAGAGGCAACCACACATTGCTGTTTCTCTTTGTCTCTTTCTCCTTCCCCTCTCTCTAAATAAATAAATAAATAAATAAAATTAAAAAAAAAAACTCTACTTATAAAAAAAATAAAAAGCTTCTGCAGGGCTAAAGAAAACAGTATTAAAATAAAAAGAGAACCAACAGTATGGGAAAACATATTTGCCAATGATACCTCAGACAAGAGTTTGATCTCCAAAATATATAGAGAACTCATACCACTCCACTCCAGGAAGACAAAAAACCCAATTAAAAAATGGGCAAAAGACTTGAACAGACACTTCTCCAAGGAGGCCATACAGAGGGCCCAGAGACATATGAAAAGATGCTCAACATCATTAGCCATCAGAGAGATGCAAATTAAAACTACAATGAGATACCACCTCACACCAGTCAGAATGACCATCATAAACAAAGCAATAGATAACTGTTAGAGGGAATGTGGAGAAATGGAAACGCTACTGCACTGTTGGATGGGAATGCAGACTGATGCAGCCACTGTGGAAAACAATATGGAACTTCCTCAGAAAACTAAAACTGGAACTGCCTTTTGACACAGCAATTCCACTGCTGGGATTATACCCTAAGAGCCCTGAAACACAAATCCAAAAGAACCTATGCACCCCAATGTTCATAGCAGCCAATTTACAATAGCAAAGTGCTGGAAGAAGCCCAAGTGCAAATGAGTGGATCAAGAAACTATGGTACATTTACACAATGGAGTTCTACACAACAGAGAGAAAGAAGGAGCTTATACTCTTTGCAACAGCATAGATGGAACTGGAGAGCATTATGCTAAGTGAAATAAGTCTCCTGGCTTATTTGTCCTGAGGGACAAATACCATATGATCTCACCTTTAACTGGAACATAATCAACAAAACAAAAAGCCAGCAAATATAAACAGAGACATTGAAATTAAGAATAATGTAACAATAGCCAGAGGGTAGAGGGGAGGGGACTGTGGGTAGATGGGTTTTCAGGAACTACTATAAAAGACACATAAACAAAACCAAGAGGGAAGGTGGAAGTAAGAGAGGGAGCTGGGTATGGGTGGGGTAGGGGGGAGTGGAGGGGAGAAAATGCAGACAACTGTAATTTAACAAGAATAAAGTAATTAAATATATATATATTTTGTTGAGTAAAAACTAGGCACAAAAATATCACATACTGTATGATTCCTCGTATTTGAACCTCTAAAAAAGTCACATCTGACTCATAGTGACAGAAAGAAGATCAATGGTTTCCTGACGCTCAAGAGAATATTAACTGTGAAAAAGCACAAGAAAAGTTTGGGAAATGAAAATATTCTCTATCTTGATTGTGGTGGTTTTTGCAGGTATACACATTTGCTAAAACTCATGAACTGTATAATAAAAGTTTTGTTTTATGCTACTTGTAGTTTACAAGGTTGATTGTAAGAAAGGAAGAGAGTTTCCAAATTAAAAACAAACAATATTTAAAGTATTCATTATCAAAATCAATTCCTTTGAAAGATACTATGCTTATCCCCGTTGTTCATGCACTGACATTCCATTTGTTTCATAAGCATAGACCCAGTGCTTATCTGTCTTTTGTGAAGTGATAAAACCCATGACCAAGGTCAGTCTAGAACACTTGTCACTTTGCCTTCAGCCTGGTTCCTGGATTTTTCATTTCCACCTTTGTAAATAGTTTCTATGATTTCTCAACTAATAACAAAACAGACCATTAACTGGCTATCATTGGGACTCAGGTTAAAATGTCTTCCATTTTAATTCAGAGCTGTCACCCAAAGGCTACTTGTATATATGTGTGTGTTTAAGCCTAGTTTTTTATTAGACTAATAATTAGTCTTAATTAATTTTCTAGAATTGCCATTCTGCACCTGCCTTGTTTTGTGGGAGTCCTTAGACCCAGAACAACTTACTCCAGTGTTTCTTGTTGTTGAGTTTGTCTATGAGCCCAGCTATAATGAAAGTTGTTCTGACTTTCACACTGCTTGGTATGAAAAGAAGGTAAACTTCTCAGTACATCATGGGCCATCAGCAGGGAGGACTGCTGACAGCTAAACAGACTGCCTTATTAGAATTCACTGGGTAAGCTGATTCTCCATTTAACTAATGAGGCAATTCTTGTACCAAGGAAGTGAAGAAGTGTTTCATTCTGTCAAAAAGCTGCTTTCCTTCTGTTTTGTTGTTAGTGGAAGCGGGTGACTGGTGGACAATGTAAAACATCCTGTACAGAAGATACTAGGAAACACCAAACCATTCTCCACCAAGAAAGAGTAAAAGTCATTTCCCAAGATCTCCTTATTTCAGCATATCACAAGCATCATACTTTCCTTTGGAAAATGACGACTACTCTTTGTTCCCTCAGAGAATAGAAAGTTCATGCCAAGTTGACATTCTTTTATCTCTAAGAACTCCTTACACACAGGAATTTTGGTTCTTCACTAAAGGTAGTGGAAGAAAGAGAGAATGTCCCATTAGGTCACACTGAAGTTTTAGCATTCTGCCTGTGATCACACCATGGAAAACATTTTCCACTACTGAAATATGTGACATGTTACAGAGCAAGACCTAAGTTTCTACTTTAGCTTCAGGCATTAAACTTCATAACTCCCAGAGGTCTTCAAGACCATCAAGTCAAATCCTTTGTGTCATAAAGGTGGAAGCCAAGAGATGACATGAAAAATCCCTCAGTTGACTCCCTGAGGTCCCTTCTGATCTAAGATCCTGAAGACCACATATTGTTTTAAAAAAATTTACAGAGATTACATTGGCTGATAAAATTACATAAATTTCAGGTGTATAACACTTGATATCTATATACTTTATTGAGTATTCACCACCAAAAGTCTAGTTTCCATCCATTACCATATGTTTGACTCCTTTTACCCATTTTACCTTTCCTCACTCCTATTCCCTTCTGATAACCGCCAATCTGTTGTCCAAGATTATACTCATAATAAAGATTATATTAGGAAGGCTGGCCCTCTCCAAAGTTGAACCACAATGATTCCAGGTTACAGACTAAAGTAATTGTTCCTCATTGTTTTTAGCCAGGTTTGAGCCAAGTCAGTTTATTACAGCAAACTGAAGAGTGTGAAAAATGATTTATGAATCCTGAAGGAGAGTGAGCTCTTGTCTCCAAATCTCTGAAGGGCTTAGCCCTGTCCTTGCAGCTGTTTGGAGCAGGTTCTATTTTCCATAAGATGCCAGTAGGCATAAAGTGGTGGGTTTTTTTTTTTTAATTAGAAGAAAGAGCTGACTAGCCTATCCAAATTAAGTATAGCATAATAGAAGAATGTTGGAGAGGCTTTTGATAAAAAGAGTACAGGAGATTTCCTCTCTTTTTAAAAAACCTTCCCCAGCAGTGGAATTGCCAGGTCAAAAGGGAGTTCTGTCATTCCACTGCTGGGATTATACCCTAAAAATCCTGAAACACCAATCCAAAAGAACCTACGCAGCCCAATGTTCATAGCAGCACAATTTACAATCGCCAAGTGCTGGAAGCAACGTAAGTGCCTTTCAGTAAATGAGTGGATCACAAAGCTATGGTACATTTATACAATGGAATACTATGCTGCAGAAAGAAAGAAGTAGCTCCTACCCTTTGCCACAGCATGGATGGAACTGGAGAGTATTATGCTAAGTGAAATAAGCCAGGTGGTGAAAGAGAAATACCATATGATCTCACCTATAAGTTGAACCTAATCAACAAAACAAACAAGCAAGCAAAATATAACCAGAGACACTGAAATAAAGAACAAACTTACAATAGTAACCAGAGGGAAGGGAGAGGGGAATAACAGGAAAAAGAAGGGAAAGGGTCATCAAGGAACATGTAGAAAGGATTCATGGACAAAACCAAAGGGGTTAAGATTGAGAGTGAGAGTTGGGGGTGGTTGGGGCAGGGGAAAGTTGTGGCAGGAAAATGCAGACAACTGTACTTGAATAGCAATAAAAAACCTTTCTTCTTTAACTTTCTATTTCATTTTTCCCTTTTCTTTTCAAACTAAAAAAGAAACACATGTTGGTTGTAAAAATTTGAGACAAGAAACATACTTTCTACCAGGTATATATTGCTATGTAACAAACCACCCCAAAACTTAGTGGCTTAAATAAAATAACATGCATTTTGCTTTTGAATCTTCCATATAGGCAGATACAAACTGACTCTTCACCTCAAGATGTTTGGGACCTCAGTTGGAACTGATTGGAAGGCCTAGGGGCTGGCTGGGCATTTCTCTTTCTTTCTCCATATAGTCTCAGGCACTCTCCATGTGGTCACTTCACGTGTGCTTTCCAGCATGATAGCCTCAGGGAAGTCAGACTCCTTACATGGTAACTAACTTCCCCACAGCAACCATCCTAAGAGGCCTGGCAAAAGTTGCAAGTCTTCTTGTGACATCCTTGGAAGTCCCAGAATATCATTTCTTCTTTATGCTGTCAACTAAATTACTAAGGTGAGCCCAGATGTAATAAGTGGGGCATTGACACCTTCTCTTGATGGGAGAAAGAGCTAAGAATTTTTACCATCTTCAATCTACCACATAGTCATACTTACAAATGCTTAATCACATGCCCTAGTGATAACTTCTAACACTTGGGTGTCCATTTGAGCATGTGTATTCTCTGAAAGTATAGATACCAGTATTATACATATAGGAATCTATGTATTGGGGTCTGGATTAGTTTTGTTTTTGTTTTGTTGGGATGTGGTAAGGAGTGGGAGGGAAACACGTGCTATAAATTCGGCAATTCTGTTGTGGGCTTCTGTTTCTCCCAACCCTAAAGGCCTGCTTCAAGAGCGCAGTTCTCCTAGGAGTTTTATCTATGGCTGAGCACAAAAAAATCAGGCTAAATGTTCTCAATAGTCTTCATGATGCTTTGAGTAAGTCAGAGAGTTATAATCAGATATCATCTCATTTTCTCTGCCAAGCTGCCTCATGAGGTCAGTACAGTGGAATTGCATTGTTCCTACTATTATCAACTGATAATACTTCTAGTCCCATTTTTCAGATGAGTTAACAGAAGTTAAGTAACTCAGAGAGATCACTTAACTAGTAACTGACAAAGCCCAGCTTCAAATTCTAGTCAGCCTGATGCCCAAGCCCATGCACTGAACCCCTTCTATTCTTCCTAACTTTATAAAAGGAAAAACTAAAGATCAGAAAGCCACCTGTCATGTTTAATTTCCCATAGTAAGTGCAACAAGCAGAGAAACATGACCATCTGATCCTGATATCCTGGAGCGTTACCTCTTATAAAGGGTGTTTTGTGTTGACTATAGCAACAGTATATTGCTGCTTCCACTTGTGGGAATTATTTTCAAGGCTTAGCATCTTGAGTAATCTAATAGCAGTGGGAATATTACTGAGTGGAGAGGGTTGGAAAATTCCAGTGTATTTTCTACTAAAAGATAAACTGAGAACTGAATCCTAAATTTGGAGTGGAATATATATAATTTAGGAAATAGTTATATTAAGCAAAGACAGAAACATGATTTCAAGCCATTGTGGCAGGGTGGGGTGTTTGGGTTTTTTTTTTTATTATTACTAGTTCTCTTTCATTAGAGCTATAAAGAAACTGTGGATGCATCATTGGGCTGGTTCTGGAACAGGCACCCTTTATCTTTTGTCAACTATTTCATCACTGTGCTTTGATTTTATTCATCATTCACATGGCACCAGTTTCATCCAGATAGAAGCTGGACTGGTCACATCCCTACTGACAAGTCAAGCCATTGAGATCAGGGAGCTTTCTGGCCCTCTGTTAGCAGCTGTGCAATGTTCAGACCAGAAACCTTCTGCTTTGTTCTGCGCGGACTTTCCCAACTGTGTTTCTATTGCCCTAGCTCTTTCTGTCCCCATGCACTCTTACTTAAATCCATGCAGGGCTGGAGTGTACCTCTCAGTACAGCCATAGTCTACAAAGTAATGAACTCAGCTGGGGCTGGCTGCAAAATGCTTTCTACAAAAATGTCTGCTGCCTCTGGATGTGTGTAAATGACCTTGGCCCATGAATATCTGCCATTGCTAAGATGGAATGAGTTTGGGAGTATATCTCAGGCTTTAACAGAGAAGAGAAAAACTTTAGTCCAGAATGCTTCCTGGAAGATGTTTCTGAATTATTCATTAATCCTTTTACCTATAGTTTGTTTTTTTATTACTGTATTCATTCAACAAACAGTTTTTGAGATCTTCTATGCCAGCCACTGGCTGAATATATATTGGGCATGCAAGTTTAAAAAGAAAATGATCCCTGACCCATACTCGGGTAGCTTCCAGTGCAGTGGCAAGGCTTTCATGCTCTTGCTTTGAAGTGTTTCCTTGATCCTTTCCCTGTCTCTCTTCTACTCTCCTCCTCTGCCCATTTTTACAGAACTTAGCTCCCACTTAGCTTTTGCTGTTATATTATTAAATTCACTGTAAATTTTTATTAGTTCTTGTAAAAGTTATTATTATTAAGTTATTTTTACTATTTCAAATCAAGTTGCTCTTTATTCATATTGTCCTATAATATCATTGTGATGTCTATTGAGTCTTTTATCTCTTTAATCATTTTCAGGATCTTTATTTTGTATTTTCCTTTAGATTTTTGTTTATTTTCAGTGGCCAGGTTATATTCTTCCTCTTTGTTGCATCTGCCAGCTATTCCTTATGGTAGTTCACTTCCTTGTGTAGTTAATCATTATTTTATTTTATTTTTATTTTACTTTTTTGCTCATTATTATTTTAATTGTAAGTCTATCTTTAGCTTTTGTTTCCCTCTTTGGGGGTCTTGGTAGCTTCAGAGTGATTTCCTACTTACTTCTTCTAAGTCTCTAGGGTCTCCCAGGCTCTGGACCAATTTTTATGTTAATTTCTCATCTTGAGTTTTCTATACCCACAGGTAGCATTAACTCAAACTTCATATCTACAAGGAATAGAGGCTTAGGTTCTTGATTTTTTCCTATTTGTATTTTTTCTCTTAAATATATTTTATTGATTATGCTATTACAGTTGTCCCATTTCCCCCCCTTTATTCCCCCCTGCCCTACATCTCCCCCATTCCCGGCCCCTTTGTTTTTGTCCATGGGTCATACACATAAGTTCTTTGGCTTCTACATTTCCTATACTATTCTTAACCTCCCCATGTTTTCTACCTACCATTTATGCTACTTTTTCTCTGTACTTTTTCCACCTCTCTCCCCCTCCCACTCCCCTGTTGATGTCCCTCCACGTCTTATATAAATCCCTTTAACATTTCATATAATAAAGTCTGGGTGATGATGAACTCCTTGAACTTGACCTTATCTGAGAAGCACTTTATCTGCCCTTCCATTCTAAATGAAAGTTTTGCTGGATAGAGTACTCTTGGATGCAGGTCCTTGCCTTTCATGATTTGGTATACTTCTTTCCAGCCCCTTCTTGCTTGGAAGGTCTCCTTTGAGAAATCAGCTGACGGTCTTATGGGTATTCCTTTGTAGGTAATTGTCTCCTTTCCTCTTGCTGCTTGTAAGATTCTCTCCTTATTTTTAATCTTGGGTAATGTAATTATGATGTGCCTTGGTGTGTTCCTCTTTTGGTCCCGCTTCTTTGGGACTGTCTGAGCTTCTTGGACTTCCTGGAAGTCTAATTCCTTTGCCAGCTTGGGGGGAAATTCTCCTTCATTATTTGTTCAAATAAATGTTCAATTTCTTGGTCTTCCTCTTCTCCTTCTGGCATCCCTATGATCTGGATGTTGGGCTGTTTACAGATGTCTCGGAGGTTCCTAAGCCTCTCCTCATTTTTTTGAATTCTTGTTTCTTCCTTCTGGTCCACACCATTGATTTGAGTCCCAGTTTCCTTATCTTCCCTATTGGTTTCCTGTGCATTTCACCTCATTTTCTTTAACGTATCCTTCATTTGTTTATTTATTTGTGTCCAACTTTCTTCCAATTTTGTGAGCATCCAGATTACCAGTGTTTTGAACTGTGCATCTGATAGGTTGGCTATCTCCTTGTCCCTTAGTTGTAATTTTTCTGGAGCTTTGTTCTGTTCTTTCATTTGGGCCATTTTTATTCCCTCGGGGCGCCTGTTACTTTGAGGTGCAAAGCCTTAGGTGTTCACCAGTGTGAGGTGACCTACGTCATTGTTCTGTGATACTTCCTTTGGGGGCAGGGCCTGTGAGGGAGCAATGGTGCTTGCTCCATTTACCTCCGGCTCCCATTCACCCCCACCTCAATGAGCTCTCCTGTGAGGCTGTGAGCCACTCTGGCTGCCGCCTCAACCCCCTCAGGTGCTTTCAACAGGTGGCCCGAGGCTTTTTTTTTCTTGCATTGGTGGGCCGCAGTCTGCTCCGCTCCCCAGCTCCTTCTCCCTGTCTATCTGCATGTGAAAGAGGGACTGCCTAGTCCACCAGTCTTGGCCCCGCTGGTTCCCATGGGCTTCTCCGAGTGCGCCAGCTGCGGGCTTCGCTGAGTGTGCGGGCCATGTTTTGGCCCAGCGCGCCCTCAGTGAGTCTCTCTGGGCAGCCTGTCTTGCTGTGTGCCCTCTCTGCCCAGCTCCGCCCTGCTTACGGGTCTGGATGAACGTGTCCTCTCTAACTTCTTGGCTGTCAGACTTCCACTTGTTTCTATTCCCTGTCTGTTCTGGTTGTTTATTTTGCTTTTCAACTTGCTGTTTATCCTCTTTGGTTGTGAGTAGAGGCGCAGTGTGTCCACCTACACTTCCATCTTGGCCTGAAGTCAAGACATATTTCTGGGTTTAAATCATGGCTTGGATCTTCCTCAGTAACTCCATTTCCGACTCTTCCCACAAAGGGTTACACCTGCTAGCAGTCTGGTCTCTTCTGCCTTTCTTGGCTGCCATTGTTAGTCCAGGCAAGCAAGACCCTGTGACTTGGAGCTAACCACCTTCTCACACTCTTTCAAGTGCAGGAAGCCCCTCCAGCTACATCCTATCACGGGTTACAGCTAGGCCCATCTCTCCCTATCTGTATTTTTTTAAATTTTACCTGTCTAGGGCCCAAATAGACAGCAGGTATCCTTATTGCTTTGCTGAGCTAGTGGAAAGAGCAAAACTGTGTACCCTTTTAATGGACAGGAAAGATTTCTGAGGCTACAAGCTCTATGCAGGTGCCTCAGTTTGTGATTTCCCTTTCATGTGCCTGGGGCCACAGCTTCTTCATGTGGAAGGGTGTTAAAGACCATGCCTCATTTACTGGAGCCTATCTATATCCAGGCTGAAGTTCCTATGGGTCTCCATGGCACTAGTGTCTATTTACTGCTTTGGCTTTCATTTCTGTCTTCTCCTCTGAAATTTAGGGGGATATCTCCTTCTATCAAGCCAAGTGTTGTGTCATTTTAAAAACTGGAGAGGGATAGGGCTTTCTATGTGTTTTAGCAGGAACTTTTTTAAAATTTATTTTGATATTTTAAAAGATATTTGGAGTACCTATAGTATTCCAGGCACGGTGCCATTTATATATTGTTATTACTTGGAGCCTATGTACTTTTTCCAACACGTTTCATTAAAAACAACAAATTAGAAAATGGGATGGCCAGTTGCTGCCCACGAGCAAATAGAGCTGATAATAGCAAAGATGTGATGGGGGGGAAGCTATTAAGAACGAATACAGAAACAAAAAACATGATTATCTGGAGTCAAATAGTGTGAAAAAATAAGTGACACACCTATATCACATGATATCATCATCTTATTACATCATAATATAATAGCTGATGTTCACAAAGATGTTCCTGTTGAGTAATCCTCCCCTAGTGGAAACTCTAGCTGCTGTCGTCATTGTGTGTTTAAACTATTTTGATGTTGTGTATTAGACACCTTAGGACTGTGAACTCACACAACTAGGAGTATGGGGATTGGGATCAGGTGTGACAGTGATAGAGAAACTTGAGTGGAAAATGATCCGTGGATGATCATTCAGTAGATTTGAGTTGTGTTAATCATACCTGTCTCACAAATGAACTGAGGACTAAATGTTTCTCATTACCTAGAAACTAGAATTGAGTGGGAGGTCCAACAAAGACACTGGTTTTAAAATGGAAAGAGAATGGAATTGGGAGTGGATAGGGATAGTGCTATAACAAAGAGCCCAAGGCAGCCTCATGGATTCCAGGGAATACAGGAAAGCTGCCATTAAAATCAGACTGCCAGAAAGCCTGGGCTGGTAGCTTAAAATAAGATCAGCTTCATGAAGCCAGAAGCTGCCTTGGCAATTTTCAAATAACCTTTCTTTGGGCAACAGGAACAAAACAGACAGAAGGGGTCAAGAGGGAAGGGAAGAATTCCAGAGGCTAGAGGATTATTTACTTGAGGGAAGCAAAGAAGATACCTGCCAAGGCACTGGCAGCCAACTAAGACTGCCTTTCTTGGCTGGGACAAAGACCAGAGGAGCATACTCCAGTTCAAGGCTGCTGCAGAAGACATGGGTTGTGCTATTCAGAGATTGGGAGGTGACTGGGGAGAATGCTAAGCTTATTACCCAAAACAGAAGTGAAGAGAAAACAGCTCTGAGACTGAAGTTGATGACCAGGCTGGGCTGACTCTAGGTAAACTTTGAAGATTGTTTCCAGCATCTTCCTTTTTGCCACCAGCTACTGTCTCGTAGGTTCTCTCTTCCTATCCTTAGCCAGTTCCCTCAGTTTCTCTCTGGCTATATAAAACTCCTCCCTGTACCTACCACTTCACTGAAACTGTTCTCTAATGTCACCAATGAAAACTTCCCAGTGTTCATCTTATTTAGCACTTCTAAGATTGCCAGTGGAACTGTAGTGGGTTAAGGAAAGAATGGGAGGTGAGAGTGTGAAGATGATAAAGGTATATTATGTACTTTCTTCTGAGATGACAGAAGAGATTTCTTCTATCAGCATTTGGACAAGTAGGAACTCATGGACTTTGAGTTTAGCTTGGATTTAGGTGGGGCATTTCCCTTCCCTAAAACCCGTCCAAGTAAGAGAAACCAGAAATATAGTGGTGAGTAACTCTTCCTTCTGATTAGGACAAGACACAGAGACTACAAAGATGTTTAGCCCTCTCTCCCAGTCTCCAGATAACATTAAATAGTGCTGATTATTTCCATTTATTAAGATTACTTCTTAAAATCATTTCTCATTTTTGTCTCATGAGGAAATAAAATTGATATACATTGTTGATTGTAAGTCAGATTAAATTTTAAATGTTTTTTATTTCAACTTTAAACCTCTGAAACATAGTAAGGTAAACCACAAAGTTAACTACAAGATGATTGAAAGTATAATACATGATTTAACAAATTTGCTCCACTTAAATCTATCAACTCATAGATTTTCACCAATCAAAAATTATTCATAATAGCTATAAAAACTGGAAACAGTTGAAATATCCATCAATACATGAATAGATAAACAAAATATGATAATTCATGCAATAGAATTCTACTCACCAATAAAAAGGAATGAGCTACTGATATATACAACAGCGTGGATGGATTATAAAAACACTAGGTGGGGTGAAAAATGCTTTCACAAGAGTGAATATACTATGATTCCATTTACATGACTTTTCTAGAATATACAAAACTAATCTATGGCAGTAAAAATCAGAGCAATGGTTGCCTCTGATTGTTAGGGGCAGGGATTTACTGGGAAGGGATATGAAGGAACTTTCTGGATGATGGTCATATTTTTTACCTTGATAACAGTTTGGGTTGCACTGTTTTATGCCTTTTTCAGAATCCACCAAATAGTAATGTAAGTTGTGTGTTTTTAACTGTATATAAATTTAAGCTCAAGAGAGAAAAATAAGTATTTTAAATATTTTTAAAATAAATAAACTTCAGTTAATGATATTGCATATGGATGTATTTTGGGGGAAGTAAACTGATGCTTGCAACTCATTTCACTTCAAAATGTATTAAAAATAAGATGCACTGATAGATGGATAAACAGATATATATGTAATAAAGTAATTGTAATGAAATGTAAATTGCAGAATTTAGGTGTTGAGTATATGGATATTTGCTGTAAAATTTCTTAAAGTTTCCTCAGTTTGAAATATTTTCATATTGAAGAGCAAAATGTAAACCAATTCAAAATGAGCCTCATTTAGGGGGTGCAATTTGTGTCTGGAGTTCTGAGCCCACCCCTAGCTGGGTTGCCATTATTGTCAGGCTGAGTGCTGCACATGTCTTCTACCCTTTTTTCCTTCTATCATCATTATAATCTAAGCTATTCTTTCTAACCACCTAGGCAACCTCCTTTAGCCAGTTTTTATCATTTGGCCTGCCTGGGGGTCATCTTTCCTGCCTACCCTTCTACAGTGGAGATGTCGATAACTTATAACTTAAAAGTGTGCAATGGTTGAACAGAAAATGTTGGGAAGCACACAATTTCTTTAGAAGCTGCCTATGATTACTCTTGGTTGCATGAAGAGAGAGACGCAGGATTCAGAAATTGATAAATTGGCAAACATTAGTCCTACTTCCCTCCTTTCTAGCCCCCTCCTCTGAACTCTATTGAATTTGTAATGACACAATCTTTCACCTCCCCAAATTGTATTGTAAGACCAAAAAACATACATTTTCTGGAATTGACGTTCCCATTTCATGACCTCATTTGGCCAGAGGTTCAGCTATGATTTGCCTGGAGGTTCACATCCCCCTGCGTAGGCTGAGCTGACACCACATGACCCATGACCTTCCCCCTATTGCAATCTCCTGCACATGGACATTACACAGAATGTCAAGTGTAGGTCAAAAAAGGCTGCCAGGAAAATGATTTTTAAAAAAGTTTCTTCTTCTCCATGCTGGTCAGCTTGAAAACAGAATGCTGCGTTTGATATTTTTCCATTGCTCTCTTAAATCTTTTGTGCAGGTAGATGAGGCATAAATAAATGAGCACATAGGTAAATCTTTATTTTGAGGAAGAGAATTGTTTGAGTTAATCCCTGCCATAGCCTGTAAAGTTGTTTCTATCGAACAAGGTGGTTGAAATGGAAAACACTAATGTATTTGATCTAATCTGCACCAAAGTCACTAGAAGAGAAAGTTGATGGCTCACATCTCAGTTTGTACAGTTTCTAAGGTAATCAAAAAGCATTTGTGCTGACAGTTAAGATGTAGCCTGGAGTGCTTCTCTTTCTGAGGGTCAGAATTGGCCTTGGAAAGAAAGCCAAGTTTTCAGCAAAATGGCCCAGATGCATTTTCAGTAAGACTTGAGAATAGACATGAAACTGTTTTTCTGTGGCTAGGCTAATATGTACTCATTCATTCAACAAATATTTATTGAGCATCTACTATGTGCCAGGCATGGTACTTGGGCTCTCGTGTCCTCGTATATGGTTTTTTACATGGCTGTCTTATTTTTCTGTGTAGTTCACACCTTCTGCCAAACTTCAAGAGTTTTGGTTATGTTTTTGTTATATTCATCCCAGCAGCTTTTTCAACTCTGTTGTATCACTGGGTGAGTTAGCAGACCCTCATGGTTGGTTAAATGCAGATGTTCTCTGACTGCAACCAGAGCTTAGAAATGGCCCAGGTGACAGACCATGGGAATGTGGCAGGAACAGCAGCTGTGGGCTCAGGCTTCTGCCAGTTGGCAGCTGTTAACTCTCCCTTGGAAACCCAGGCAGAACCTTATGGTGTCAATCCAAAAGATGCCAGGCTCTAGAACAAGCTATATTGTCTTTGCTGTAACCTCGAATTTTGAATAATTACCTACAGTTGACCAGTCAGTTCACATCCTCATGCATGTATATTGTTGGCTTACTCAGGTGGTGGGCCGTGTCCTCTATACCTGACAGCCTGCGTGAAACGTCTCAAGTTGAATTGTTGATAGCAGCCTCTGCTGTGGGACTGTGACCCTACGTTCAAGCTTGGAGTCTGATAATGGCCAGACTCCCGGGTGAGAACTCTTTACTCCTTGTCGTGCTATCTCTTTTCTTTGCATATCCACTCCAGACTTCCCCCACAAAAGCCAGTCAACAGTAACGCAAAGGGCAACACTGAGTTGGCTGCAAATTACAACCAGAGTAATGTTTGAAAATTTTCCTTGAGGATATAGCTCCTCTTCAAGCCAAATTTATGTGCTTCAAAAGTTTTGTAAAGGTTGATACTCTTTCTTTTCCCTGAGTTTGTTAAGTCTAAGGATGCATAAGTATCTGTGGGCATTCTAGTGTGTGCATATGCATCTGCATGAGGAATGATTATTCAAGGTTGTAAATGTGAAAAATAAGTATAGTTCAGCATAAAAAATACTAACCATGAAACATCAGAAGCACTGATGGTGGAATGATGTTATTTGCATCGGTTAGTTTTTGAGGTATAACAAGTCAACTTCAAATTTAGCAGCTGGAAGCAATAATCATTACTTGCTACAGATTTTGTGGTTTCTGCTTTGAGCTGACTAAACTGGGACTGGGTGGTCTAGAATGGTCTCAAATGTCTGGAGTCTCAGTAGGAATGGCTGAGACAGTTGGGATTGCTGGGGCCTCACTGTCTACATAATTCCTCATTCTCTTGTAGGTTAATTTGGGCTTCTTCACATGGCAATGGAAGTACTATCAGCAGTAAGGAATAGCAATCCCAAATGTGCAAGTATTTTTCAAGCTTCTATTTAGATCATATTTACCACCACCCCATTAGCCAAAGCAACTCAACTGACCAAGCTTGGAATTCAATGGGTGGACAAAAAGACTCGGTTTCTTTACAGGTGGAGTTACAAAGAATTTGTGGCCATTTCTTTATAATCTACCACACTGTAAATGGTGACATAGGAAACAAAGGATTCAGAGAAGAACCAAATCACAGTTCATTTGCTCAATGGTTAAGTAAACTTAGACAATCAGCTACCTGTTCTGAATCTCAATTTTATTATCTGGATATGGAGGAAATAACCACACCTACCTCACCAGATGAAATGAGATATTTCATTTATCCATTTTTACCATAAGCGCATGCTATACTTATGTGCCAGGCCCAGACATGAGATACATAGGAAATTTCATAGTCTCACCCTCATGGAGATGCCAATATAGTGAATATTATTTATAAAAGTGTTTTTAAACTACAAATTATGCTACAGATTGTCAATGATATGTGTCACATCCTGGTAGCTCATCTTCCTTTTCCCTTTTGTTCCTTTGTGACATTTCCTCTGCAACCATCCCTAGTACACTTATAATCATAAAGGTCCGCCTTGTCTTAGCAGAGTGTGAACTGACTCCACACTGCTTTTGTGAGTAGATTCATCCATCATTGTTTTGTAAGGGAGGTGACTGGTTTGTCCAGACTGACTGGAGAGAGCACCACAGACCACTGAAGGTTAAGATGACATAAGAGATGCTCTAGTTCAATTCATTCATTTTATAGGTGAAGAAACTGAGACCATAGGAAAGGACATGACTTATACAAGGTCACACAGCTCGTTGGTGCTGATACCAAGATTCCCAATGATATCATTTTGGTGGTTTTCTGTTTGTGTCTATGCCTTCTTCTCACAATTTTAGCCTCTGTTTTCCCCTAAATCCCCTTTACTCTCTCTTTCTCACTCTCTCTCACATACACACACATTCACACACCTAAGCTTTTAATAGTTAGAAAAAGATAATGAATGAAACCTGTTCTTTTCATTTTCTATATGAGTGAAAAATTAGTTTTCATTTACTTCTCCACATCTGGCCAACATAAACTAAGTAAAAAAAATTAGATGACCAAAAATTACTGTGTTCTTTCTACATTATGGGCCTAGTTGAGGATAGCTGGCTGTTACACATTGGGTGCTTCCATATATTTTGAGTAAGTTTTCCTAGTGGCCAAATGTATAAAACTTTGCTTAACAATTATACTGATTAGATGAAATAATTCTGGAATTGGTATGTGTGAATTGCCACTGAAACTTGCACAAATATAATTATGAACAGAAAAGGAAATGTGGTTAGGGTCATTGATAACATCTTTTTTGTTTTTATTTGCTACACACTCTGGATCTGTGTGCTTTTTTATTGATTGATTTTAGAGACAAAGAGAAGATGAGGGAGAGAGACAGAAACACACAGAGAAAAAATATTGATTTGTTGTTCCACTTATTTATGCATTTATTGGTTGATTCTTGTTTATGCCCTGACCAGAGATTGAACCTGCAACCTTGGAGTATTGGGTTGAAACTTTAACCAACTAAGCTACCTGGCCAGGGTCTCTGAATCTGTGTTCCTTTTTATCTAAACATGTATTTTGGATAACACCAAATTAACCTGCTTACAGAATTTGTGAAAATTCAACGTAAAATATGTTAATGTACTCACTTCATGACTTATACTTTAGAAAGGACAGGATGAAACAATACAGAGGAAAACAATCAAGTCAACTCACAATCATCTGGGAGAGAACTACTCCTAAGGTCCTCTTCCAAAGTAAAGATATTTATTTTTCAGTATTTGGTCATTTGTTTATGCAACACAGTTTTCTGACCTTGGGAAAAATGGAGTTTCTTGCTTCTATTATTTTCCTTAACTTTTAAATTAATTGGCTGTTTTGTCTGTCTAGAGATCTAGTCACTCATAGAAAATTCCAGAGCATCGAGAAAAGTTTGAGTTGGGATTGTAAACCCTAACTACAATCATGTATCGCCAACTCTCATAATAGTTAATATTGACTGTACTGAGTATTAAGTATGTGTTCAGCACAGCACTCAGTATTTCACATGGATTACCTCATTTAATCCTCATGCCAGCTATATAGGTTGTCCCTGTTTTACGTATAGTAAGAAACTGAGGCTAAGATGGACTAATGACTTGTCTCACTAAGTGGCAATGTAGGATATGAAGTAGAATGAGGCCACTGATTTTGTAACCATTATTGTTCAAGAGACAAGGGAAAGAGAAGCAGAAACTAATTGAATACTTCTATATACCAAATTCATGAGCTCTTCCCTTTTGGAAATAGGATTTCTTTATCATAGCAAATGCTGGCCACCTTCACCTAACATGTTACCTTTGTGAGTAGCAAATATCACTTTCAGAATATAAGAGGGGACCAGCGAACACTGGAATTTATTTATAAAAAATTGTGGATTTATTCTTACATGTTTAAACTTCAGTCACCTTTAAAGTACTCTCCATTTGATGCAGTACACCTACTTATCAAGACTTTTTTTCCCCAATGCTTAAAACAGTTTTTGAATTTGTCAATTTTGAAATCTTTTAGTGCTTCCACATTTTTTTGTTTCACCTATTTCACATCAGCAGAACATTTCCCTTTGAGGACATTTTTTTTCTGGGGAAACAAAGAAAAAGGTGTCGCTCAGGGAGAGATCAGGTGAATAGGGAAGGTGGGGCATGGGGATCATTTTTGGTCAAAAACTGCTGAACACTCAGGTGTGGGTAGGTGCATTAGTAAGTCACCCATCATGAAATGGGCAAAAGTGTTGAAAGTCTTCAAAAAAATTCACCAAACCCAAACACAGCCTCTTATAACACTGATACAGATAGGTTCCTAGAACACTCACCTAACATGGAAACATGTACTACAAGGGGCCCTCCCTCCAGTAGATGATTCCAGTTTTGGGGGTCCCCCCTCATATTTAGAGGAGGTATTTAGCTCAGTAGGTGCCTACCTTCAGCACAGTCAGGCAACCATCTTTTGAGGTAAAAAAGACACTGATGGTCTGGGTTGTCCTTTTTGCACCCACTAATTTAGTGTTTCTCAGACTCTAATGTGTGCTTGAATACCCTGGGTGGGGGAATCTTGTTAAAATGGAGACTCTGATTCAATGGTCCTGGGTAGGGCTTAAGATTCTGCATTTTTAACTAGCTCGCAGGCAAAGCTGATGCCACTGGTCAGCAGGCCCCATTTGGAGTAGAAAGGCATTAGTAAGCCTCCAAGTGCTTCAGTTAAATTTACCTGTGCCTCCTTTTTAAAGTGGTGTTAATAATAATTTCTCTTGCAAAGGATTGTAGTATTTAACACAGGTAAACTATTTAAAACAGGGCTTGACATATGGTAAGGCCTCCTTAGAAGCTAGTTATCACTATTATTATTCTTTTATGCTCTTGCATTTTTCTTTTTGAATTTCATACCAGCTTATACCTACAGGTCATATAGTAACAGTAACTCACATTTCAAACTGTATTATCCTGACCCTTCCCCCGTGATATTGGAACATCAGCATAGCAAAGAATCAAGGCAGCCCTCAGACTTCCACACATGCTCCTTACTTTGCAGTCAGTCTAGCCAGGCTACCAGTATTCCCTGCCTTTCCCATCTCACTGTAGCTCCTCCTCCTATGTTTATAGGATAGTAGAACTTCTTTTGAGTTGGAGTAAGTTTAGGCGGTCAGTTAATCCTACCTAATAGGAGGGTCTTCATGCCATACCTGCCACCTATGTAAGAGACTCAGACCTAGGGAGATAGAAGGAGGATAGACTCATCCATAGGTAGAGACACGAAACAGTTTCAAGCAAGTCCCTCTCTGCTCTCTTCCCATTTCTTCTCACCATGCTGGGACATCTCAGGGAAAACCCTGAGACCCAGGAAATTTTGTTTCCAAACCAGAAAACTGCATCCTTTCTGGGCAGCTCTCAAAGCTATGGATCAGATGTCTCTAAAGTGAGGCATGAAAATGTCAGTGGATGTCAAGACAATATATTGTGGTAAAAGGAGAAAATAATGAAACTCTATCATCTATTATCTCTCTGCACCTAAAAAATAAAGAAATCAAGCAAACCAAGTATCATATGATTTATTTTCCTTTGTGTATTTTATTTTTTAATTTATTATTTATTGTATTTTTTCCACTACCATTTACCGGCCTCATATGATTTCTATGTAAAGCTATATCTACTAGTGTATCGGCCTAAAACATTTTACCATTAGGTGTGAAGAATCCAAACAGTTTAGAGATTGTGTCTAGAGACTACAAAGTTCACTGTTTCGTGGATGAGAAGAAAAGTTCTCTCTGTAGTGTGATAATTCTGGTGTTCATCATCCTTTTGTTTTCTTCCCGAGAACCCAAGAATGGCTCCTTTACATCACCTATACATTGACTGGGGACCAGGTAAGTAGTTCTGGCCATTATAATGTCGGAGGAAGTGATTCATCTGGATGCTAAGCTTGGCCCCAAGGCTCCATCAGGGGGTAGAGGCAACAGTGAAAGGTACCTGGCTCTAACATAGATGGGAGGAGAGCTCCCAGAAAAGTAACAAACCTGGAAATACTTGTGATTGACTTTGTGGGAGCAGTAAATAATCATTCATTGTTTTAATGCACTGAGATGTTAGGAGTTTTGTTACTGCAACATATCCCAGCCTATCCTGACTAACACAAGACTCCTCTAGAGCGCCTTCTCCTCTCCCAACTCCATTGTCACATCAGTCCCAGCCAAAGACCTTCTGGACCCTGGACATTTAACCTTTTACCAGGGAGGTTATAGCACAGAGTAGAAGTTATCAAGTCAAACTCTGAAATCAGATTACCTGGGTTCAAATCCCAGCTCTGATACTTAACAGTATGATCTTTGGAGAAGCCATTTAGCCTCTTTCTCACTTTATTTCCTCATCCAAAATAAGAAATAATATTATCACTTTATAGCATTCTTAAAAGAATCAAATGAGAAAATCCTTGCAGAGCAAGTCAGCACAATGCCTGACACATAATAAATGCTTAATAAATGTTAATTTTGGGTATTGTTATTATTGCAACTGCAAAGTTACCTTCCTTCTACAACCATGAAGGCTTTCTAAAAAATAAAAAGATAAATACTGGTGCCTTCTTTCTGCTTGTGTCGCTGATCCCCCCTGCCTTCTCCCAACTGCCAGCCTCCAGGAATGTGGAGGGTGGAACTGGTCTGTCAGGAGTGTTCCTCTCAACCACCCCTAGTCCCCAATCCTGTGAGTATCAGTGGGAAATTTCTGTAGAGCTTTTACCATTCTAGTCTCTGTCTCCTGGCTGGATGGACAATATAATAATCAAGGCATAAAATTTCAATAGAGGGCTGCCAGGAGGTTACCCTGTCTCTTCTGGGACCTATAGAGTTGCAGGGAGCTTTGTGAAGCAGCCTCTGCCACTATGGGGTAGGCTATGGAAGAATTTTCTCTGTACTCAGTGAAACACTGCCTCTTTCTTAACTCAAAATAAGCCTACCACAAGTCCAAGACTTTTCAAACTGTAGCACTCATTAGAATCCCATGGGGGAGCTTGTTGAAAAAAAAGTGCTGTGTCCTACTCCAGAGTGTCTGATTTACTAGGTCTGAGGTAGGATCCAAGACTTGGCATGTCTAACAAGTTCCCAGGAGCTATGGATGCTGTCAGTCTGTAGACCACTGTTAGTCTCTTTGACTGCCTTTCAGAAATGTAAAAAGGGTGGGTGGATCTCCCACTTCTTTCCTCAGTTACTTCTCCAAGTTAAACATGTTAGGATCCTCACTTTTTCCTATCCTGTGTCAGGCTCTGTCCCTAGTCTTGGTAACCCAGATAGAAAATACTTAGACTCTGTTCTCAGGGAGTTTACAATTATGTGGAAAGAAAAGTGAAAAAGAATCCACTATGATGACAACAAAAAATAGGTACTCTGGCCCTGGCTGGTGTGGGTCAGTGGATTGAGCACCAGCCTACAAGCCAAAGGTTTTCCAGTTCGATTCCCAGTCAGGGCACATGCCTGGGTTGCAGGCCAGGTCCTTGGTGGGGGGATGTGCTAGAGGCAATCACACACTGATGTTTCTCTCCCTCTCTTCCTCCCTTTCCCTATAAAAATAAATAAATAAATCTAAAAAAATAGGTACTCTGTGCCTACTATGTGCTGTAGCCTTCCCCAAAGTCTGGTGATTCAACAATGAGAAAGATGGCAAAGTTTTTGCCTCATAGAGTCCTAGAGCCATTGGCAGAGACTGACCAGTGAACAAGAAATTATAGTCTATTGTGGTAAGAGTATGGAGAATAAAAGCCAGGAATCTCTGAGAGCACAGAGCAAGGAACCCAAACTCCAGTATGTGACTAGACTGTAGGGAAATGCTGCCAGGGGCAGGTGATGGCTAGGATAAAACACAGGAGGTAAATGGGAATTAAGCAGATAAGGGATGGGGTGGGTGATTCAAGTGGAGGGAAGGGATATACAGGAAGCTGGTGAAATTCAGAATTGGTGAGAAGTGCTGTGTGGCCTAAAAGAGACTGCATTTGGGGCCCAGCAAGAGGACTAGAGGAGGAATGATATAAAGTAAGGCCAGAGTAGGGAGAGACTGCCGCTTCCCAGCTGGACATTAACGGTCTCTGAGAGCATTCCTTTTCTTCCCTAAGGGTGGCCTTTGAAATTACAGATCCAGACCGTACATACGGTCCTCTTTCCATTTGGGAGATGGAGAATAGTTTTGCTCCATGTGTTATCTGGTCACCTGGAAGCATGACATGCAGGAGGGAGTAGAGCTAGCCCAAGATTAAACATTGTCCAAAAATCCAGAAGGATATATCTGGCCTGGGGACCTCATCCTTGCATTAGTGCCAGGTATGCAGAGTGGGTCATATGTATGCTACAGTGTGTAAGTAGGTGGGTATGATGAGGCAGTGAGGAAGACCTCAAGGGGAATTTTTTTTGACAAACTCTAGAGGTGGGTAGAGAAGATGAATCAAATGCAGAATTCAAGGCATCCTATGATCCTCTAGTCTAATTTGAAAGTTGGAAAGCCTGGGTACCTGGGGGAGACAAGTGTAGAAATAGTATCTGGGAGGGGGAGAAGAGGGGAGAAGAGAAGAAGGGAAGGGAAGGGAAGGGAAGGGAAGGGAAGGGAAGGGAAGGGAAGGGAAGGGAAGGGAAGGGAAGGAAAAGGAGAGGTGGGAAACTGAAAGGTGGGAAGAGAGAAAAATGGTATTCCCAGAGGATAGCTGAAGATGTGACTGTGTTAGTTAAGCCAATGAATACTTTAGCAGGGTTTTAAACAGAAACACTTTTTAAAAGTATATTTTATTGGTTATGCTATTGCAGTTGTCCCAATTTTCCCCCTTTGCCCCCCTCCTATTTTTATTTATTTATTTTTTATTGTTGTTTTTCAAGTACAGTTTTCTGCCTTTCCCCCCCACCCCTCCCCACCATTGCAGCCCTCCCCACCTCCCCCCCCATTTCCACTCCCCCTTGTTGTCCATATGTCCTTTATAATTGTTAAGTAACCTGCATGTTGAGGGAATCTGGTAGAGAAGAAGTACAACAGACTCCAAATGCAAACAGATCTGATTTTGAGTCCCATCTTTGGCATTCACTTACTGTGTGACCTTGGCAAGTTGTTTAAATTCTCTATCTCAGAATTCTCACTTGTGAGAAACTGTAATAAAGCCCAATTCACAGGGTTGTTAGAAGACTTAAATGAGGTTTGGATGTGCAGCTTCTGACACAGAAGACACTCAGGATCTGTATGTTTCTGCGCTAGGCCTTTCCCTGGAATCTAAAGAGAAAGTGACCTCCTTCTGGCTAGGAGGGCCAGGTTGAAGAACTGAAATTCCAAGGCTGGAGGAGCATTGATGGCAGGGACTATTGCTGGGTATGGACAGGTTCAATTGCTTTGTAAACTGACTATGTTCCATGGCTCAAAGAGGCATATGGGTGCTGGAAATGCTGTGGGAGAGGAAAGGCTGAAGCTCAGAGGAATGATCTTTGATGGAGAAAATGTCCATATTTTCAGAGCAAAGAGCAAAGCTAAGATTCACTGCTAGGAAGACAGAACCTTGAGCCTTCTATTCAGCAAGAACATAAAAGGGTTTCTTTTGTTATCTTTATTGAACATTATTCTCTTTTTTATTTTTTAATATTTTATTTTTATTTATTTTTAGAGAGAGGGGAAGGGAGGGAGAAAGAGAGGGAGAGAAACAGCAATGTATGGTTGCCTCTCACATGGCCCTCACAGAGACCTGGCCCGCAACCCAGGCATGTGCCCTGACTGGGAATCGAACCGGGACCGCTTGGTTCCCAGCCCGCGCTCAATCCACTGAGCTACACCAGCCAGGGCTTCTTTTGTTATCTTTAGTAGTCTCTGACTTAAAGTTGAATGTGGTACAATATGTTGTAGACAGGGGATAATGATTTGCACATCATTTTATAGTTTGAAATTACTGTCATTTGTATCATTTGTTCAGTCATTTAGCAAACATTTATTGAATGCCCAGGTTGTATCAGACATTTACCTTCTTGGCTATTCACCACCAACAGTGCTTTCGCATTGACTCTCCTTTGAGGATTCTCCTTGCCTTCTATTGATGTGAATAATCAGGAGTAACCCTAATTTCCTTTCCACTTCTGTCAGGCCTAGGGGAAACTTCCATTTGCATTCCTTCCCCTTTAGTGATGCCTGAGTGTTTAGCTAGCTGTGGTTAGTCAATTCTGTTGGTTAATGAGCTGAGCAAAGAGGATAGGTCATAGTTTTGATTCCCAGGGGCTGATTTACCACTTCACTTGGATATACTGCCATTCTTTCCCTTCCCCCAATGTATATGCTTCCTCCCACCTAAATAAAGGCCTTTGTACAATTTTCCACCTTATAAGAGCCATCTTGCTCCAGCCCCTAATTATTGAGATTCAATATCATTTCCTCAGCAAAGCCTTACTCACCTCTAGGTCTGGTCAGGTGCCTCAGTTTACTTTCCCATGGTACCCTGTACTTCACTGGTATGGCATTTATTAGCATTTTAATATAAAGTAGTGTATGACTCTTTGTATCATTTAGATTAATGTTGCCCTGAAAGTAATAGAAAACTTGACTAATAAATAAATATATGAAGGTTTATTTATCTCCCATAGAAAGATTGGCAATCCAGCACAGGTCCAGTGGCTTAATAATGCCACATGGGATTCAGACTCATTTTCTCTTCTTTCTCTGCTGTCGGTAGCAAGTATGTTTATTACTTGTGCTTACAAGATGACTGTAGCTACTCAAGCATAGCTACGGTACTCCAGCCAGAACAAAGGGGAAAGAGAAAAAGTAAGCATCAGTGGACTACTGCTTATGTCTTATGGCTAGAAATGGGTCACATGGCAACTTCTAGTTGTAAAGGTGTCTGAAGTTAAGTTGTTTTTGTTAGTGGTGGTGTTTAGCTTTTTAACCTATAGAATAGGGGCAAGTCAGAGAGAATGGGTAAGCTTAGTAAGGTGGACCAACCTATAGTGCCTTCTACACAACCTTACTGAACTTTAATAACTAAGAGGGCAGAGATTGTGTTTCTTTTGTTCACCATCATAGGTCCACCATGTACAATATCTTTCCCATTATAGATACCCAATAAGCATTTTGTTAAATGTAAATAAATGAATTCTTGCAAATAGCACCTCTTACTTTAGGTCTTAAAATGGACCAGAAGAGGATACATGGATCGATACCATCTTACAACTATGAGTATGAAGATTTTAAAATAAACACCATCAGGGGCCCCACTAGGATTTACACTGCTTCTACATGAATTAGAAAAAAGCACCCACCCCTTCCTCAAGACATGTTACTGCCATCCACTGGAAAATTATATTAATGAAATAATAAATCTACTACATTTACAGTGTAAATGGTGCCCCATAGATGTGGTGAGGTGGTCAACTAAACAACTTGCACAGCTATATGTGGTTCCTTGAAGGAAATACAAGCATGCATCACCAGTTGGGTGGATGTGGCCAATAAAATCACCATCACACCTGTCTCCTGAAGCAGAGGAGGGGGCACTTCCTGTGGAGCAAGCCTGAAGACTTTACCTGGGCTGATGAGAACTTGCCATATGCAAAGACTTGTCATTGTGAGGCAGCAGAAGTATGGTGAGAAGACTGGAAGGTGTGCTTACTTCTTCTGTTCACTCTGTGCCTCTATAATATTGTTTAATCCTTCTAAACTTCAGTTACCTCATCTCTAAATTGGGGGACAAAAACTCCTGCCTCAAGAGATGTGTTTGAGTATCCAGTGAGATAATGTACATGAAAGTCTTTTGGGAATCTGCTCAGCATTTGGAAAATGTAAGCTATTGTTAACATAGAGAGCTGGCAGAAAATAGATATGGAATGAGTATTCAGATCTCTCTACCACTCTCCAGTCACAGGACCTTGGGCATGTCTTCTCACTTGTAAACAGGTCCGATGACATTAGAACATACTGCCCAGGAAAGTTGTGAGGATTAAAAATAGTAATAAGTATTTAATCAATGTTAATGACTAACTTTAAGGCAGTTATGCATTTCATTGTGCTCTACATTTTGCATTCAATATTTCATTGAAATTCTTAAAGATGCCACATTTGACTTTGGGGGAAAAAACAGAAAATGGAATGAAACAAAAGGGTTCCTAGGCCTTTTTACAAAAAAGAGCCAAGACTGTGGGAAAAGAACAATTCAGCACATGTGCATGGCTCCGGTTCTGTTGTGATACCTCTGATGTATAAAAAAGAAAACTTCTCAAAGGTAGCCTCCCCTATGCACCCCACAGTACCCCCATACACTCTAGGCCAAATCTGAATGCTGGTCATACTAGGTTGTAACTGTAACTAAGAATCTCACTAGAATTTCTCACTAAGTGGTTAGTGATATTAAGTTCATGTAAATGTCACTATTTACAAAGCAAAAAGGGACCAAAGGGAAGAAAAGTCCAGCCAGGCAGGCAGGGTGGGTCAGGTCAGCTAGGAAGGATCTTCGTTCCTATATGTTGTGGTTCTCCTGTGCATACTCTTCCTCTCTGAATTCCCTCTGGGATGCAGATCTGTGACAAATGAGAAAATCCATTCAGATACTGGATCAGTGAAATAGAATGGCAGAGGGCTTTGAAATAGAAAGCAAGCACCAAATTGGTTAATTTAAGTGCTGTTTAATGTCTGACTTTCTCATGTATAGCCTCCTGGAGCCCTATTGGTCTAACTGTCTAGTAACAATATTTTATCCTGTTCTCTTTTTCATTTGTCTGCTCTTCACCACTGCCAATGTCCATCCTCCTAATCTCTTCAGGGTATGTAGTTATGGGTGAAACAAGCTGTTTTTTCTTTATTTCTCACATCACATTTCACTGGAGTAAATAGTACTTATTTACCTTCCTTCTGCCCCATAGAAGAAAAACTGTGCTGAGCACCCAAGTCCCTGGGCTGGTTGCTATGTGGTCTGAAACTGACATCTTTTGTGCGTGCCACTGTTTATAGTAGAGTGGTTTAAAAATCAGCTCCCATTCTAGTGACTAAATTTTATTGACTTTTCCAGGGCTTGTGGTGGGGCTGACATGTCCCCCGTTTAATTACTTCCTCCTTTTTGACAGCAGATTGAGTTAACCAGAGGACATGCAGGTGGCTATGGAGCCAGGGAACTTGAAATGGCCATGGCTAGGCAACTGAGAAGGGGCTGGGGTGAGCAAAAGCTGAGAATATAACAACCTGCTGGCAGTTGTGAACTGTGGTTTTATGGTTGCACTGGGGGCAATAACCAAACAGTGGGGCTTTTAGACTAATTCAAAGAATGCTTTGCATAAATCCCAGCTGCTAACCATATGTCCAATTCTTGTAGAGGAGAGGGTGTGTTTCCCTGAGCTCTTGTTTTCTTCCCCTGGAAGTCAAGACTAACCAAGCCTCTAAATGCCCAGCCCAGGTCTTTTTGGCAGGACAGTCAGCCACAAGAACTTGAGCTGATTTAATCATAACCTAAATTTATATTATGCTTTACCAGATTTTTCCTTCCAATAACATGTCATTTTGTCTTTATGAAACCCCATAACATAGGCTAGGTAGTAATCTTTTATTTACAGACCAGAAGATTGAGGCCCAGAGAGACTGTGACCAATAAAATAAGAGCAAACATGGATCTGACTAAGTGTCAGACACTGTTCTAAACTTTTGAGAAATATAAATTCAGTGCATGCTTGTATTGATCCTACAAGGCTGGTACCATTATTATGCTTGCTTCACCGAAGAGAGAACTGAGCTCAGAGAGGTTACTTAACTTTCCCATGGTCACACAGCTAGTAAGTAGTGAAGCTGACATTTAAACCCAAGCAATCTGGCTCTAGAGTCTGTATTTATAACCACTATACCTGATGCCAGCTGGCATGGCAGTGACAGAGCTGGAATTCAATGCAAGTACTCACACTCCAAGTTCAGGTTTCCCCTGAGGCCACACCACTCTTCTGAAACTTGCTCCTTAAAGATCCTTAATTCTTGGCAGTATGAGCTGCAGCAATTTAGATTTGGATGTTTTTCATCTAGTATCATAAAGTCTTTCACTTAAATTTATTTCATTAGTCCCTCCCTACCTACTTGCGAAGAAGTCATAGGCCTTATCAGTCCAAAGGAGCTGTGATGCATTAGGAAATTACCCCCAAACCAAGACCTTGGAAAAATACAGGTATCTAAGTGTTGGGAGTTGTAAAGCTTGGCAGCCTAATGCATGGAACAGGTATCTTCTCTCCACATTTCCTGGGAAAAATGGGTGTGGTTCTCACAGCACTTGCTGATTTTGTGAGCCACTGCACTTTAAACTTTCACACACCCAGAAAGTGGGCCTCTCCCTCTGGGCAAATGTCATTCCAGCCCTGACTTCCCTGAAAATTATGGGTTTCTTAGCTAAGGTGCCTCCACCAGCCTGTGTTAAGTATGAACAAACCAGATACAAGGGAGGGGAGTGTTTTAATGTGACAGTATGTCCAGCTGCCCAGGCCAACTTTCTCACAAGAGAAAACCAGTAAGAGCTTTGTTCCACATTCACCTTTTGCCCCAAAGAAAACCTCTGGGTGTTTCAAGATTTTTATATTTCATATCCCAAACCAAATGTAGACCAAACCAAAATTGGAATTTGTGACAATGGCTAAGAGGGAAGAGTATAACTCCCACTTTCAGCTCTGAGTAGCAGTAGTTTTTCCTCATTTGCAAACTCTGTAGCCAGGCATTAGGTAACATGAGACAGGTAAGACCATTCAACTTCAGTCTCCACAAAAAGGGACTATTATAAAGAAAAGAACAAAATGATTTGTGCTGTAGTAATCAGTCATAGTTCTCTAAGTTGGTCTCCCCTAGAAGCTGATCATGAGACAAATATTTGGGTGCAAGTAGTTTATTTGGGAGGTGATTCCAGGAAGCATCATTAGGGAGTGGATAGGTGAGATAGAGAAGAGATGAAAACCAATCCAAAATGTCAAAGCAGATTACTGCTATGGTCAAGTAAGACTCGGTTCTGATGGGCAATTTAGGGAGATGCTGTAGAACATGCCTCAAAGTTCCCCACCTGAGGGGCAGGAAGGCTGTGATGTTTATCCTCTATCTCCTGCTGGTCATTGGCTTAGGATTGTCCTGTATGTGTTAACTCCCTAGCACTCTGGCGTCTTCCACCTAACAGCTAAGAGTATCTCATTTGCTATAGTAAGCAGGCATCAGGCTATACGGAAACAGTGAGTGCCAAGGGGATATGAACAATGTACTGACATCATCTACTGTTTTGTGCTTAAGAACTAAACCAGTTTATGGAGGAGGACTGTGTTTGGGAAGACAATACATGGTAATTGGAATTCTTTTGGTTGCAAGTGACAAAATACAACTCAAGCAAAATTAAAAGTAATATAGCTCTAGGTGCACAAATAATGCTGTCAGTGTTCTGCTTTCTGTCCACCTTTCACTTCTGCTTTCTTCTGTCTTGGCCTTATTGCCTACCTGGCTGACAAGACAGTGGAAAAGATCGCAACTCTAGGCTTACATGATCCTTACTCCTCTTGATCTCAGAGAACATTTTCCCCAATAGCTCTAGTTAAAATCTTGAGGAAGGCTTTGATTGGCCTGTTGTGGATCATGTGCCCATCTCTACCAAATGATGTGGCCAAAGAAATGGACCAGAGTCAGGTGTCATCCGAACCAAACATCATGAATCGAGTGGGATTTCTGGGACCTGCGGGAGGGGTGGTTCTAGAAGTATGCTGATAAACCAGCTTTTAAACAAACGAACAAGCTGATACATAGCTGATTTCCAGGTTGTAGATACTCCCACCATTGCTAATTTCAAGCTAAAAATATGATGTCCCTGTATATGAAGTTAAGAAGAGATGTGCAGTCAGCCCTTGTAAGCCAGTGTGAGCTGGCTCTAGGACACCTCTGAGTGATTTCCATAAAGAGGGACAATGACCATATAGTTTGGCCACTACATTTGTAAAAGAGAAGGTCAAGGTCTATCTTATGAAGCCTTGGTAGTAATGAAGACCCACATTAAGAACTGACAGGATAGCTTACTGTGTTTGTCATGCATGATGTTTGGGATGGATTCATATAGTAAAACAAGTGTTCTCCCTCCCCCATATTCTTCACCTTGCAAACACCTCCAGCAATCACTTAACCCAGGGGTGTCAAACTCATTTTCACTAGGGCCACATCAGCCTCGTGGCTGCCCTCAAAGGGCTGAATGTAATTTTAGGCTGTATAAATGTAACTACTCCTTAACTGTTAAGGAGTTGAAATTACATTCGACCCCTTGAAGGGTACCACGAGGCTGATGTGGCTCCCAGTGAAAATGAATTTGACATCCTTATTTAACCTAAAACTCGATGATTTTTAAATAATGATTAGCAGCATGTATTCTACTACTATGTAAGTCCCATGAAAGCAGGGATCTTTGCCTAGTCCTTTTAGTACTATATCCCAGGGTCTAGAAAAGAGTTCAGAAAAACACACGGGCAGTTAATATTTGTTCCATGAATGCATGAATGACTTGTCAGTTCATGCAGTTAGATTTGTTCCTCAACACAAATATGCCCACCTTGTGAGTAGCCAACTCCTTGCTTGTGATGCCCAAAGTATACAGACTTCACTTTATATCTCATAGCTGCCACCACAGGCCCTTCAAATTCTCTCATCCTAATTGTGGGAGGGACCACAGTCAGTGACTGATGCCCTCAACCCACGTGTCACACTGCTTTCCAGTGTATGGAAAGTGTGACTTTGGCCCTTTGTCCTGTAATTGCCACTTTGTTCTCTTTGCTCTTCAATTTCTCTAATTTGGTGGTATTTGTTGTTTTAGGCCAGAGGGGGTGGATCTCCTTTCCTACCTTGGTGCTCAGCCCTACCCAGGCAGGAACCAACCATGATGGCTCCTTGTCATTAAGTCAAGGGAATCTGCCAGGACTTGTCTGATTAGAGTCTCCTTATACATTGGTAGATAGAACTTTCTGTCTTTGCAGTTATTGTATTTCAAAATAAAAAAGCATTGCTAGGAAGCTGCAAAGTTAAAAAGTTGTTACATACACACACATACACTCAGACCAAACCAGATTTGCTAATAACAGAAGAGTGGGAAGACCTAAAGCTGAGGGAGCATTTCAATGTTACAGGCAAGGAGGAGCCTGTGGTAGTGATGATGGAAAAGATGAATACACAACAGTTGAATGCATTATTTAGTGTGTTCCACATCACAAAGCCAAGAATGGTTCCTTTGCATCAGAAGATTTGATGTATCAGGCTGGCTGTCTCCTCAGAGGACACCCCCTGGTCTCCTCTGAGTTCATGGAGACGTGGTTGTCTAGGTGACAACTGTCAGGCAAGAAGCTGCAAGTTGAATAAAATCACTTTAACTGATAGACCAGCATGCTATTATGTACCTGAAGGTTTAACTGCTATATTACCCTGAAATAATCATTTGGAGGGGAGGAAGGAGCTTCCTTTTCCCTGGGCTACATCAGTGAATTCAATTTCTATTGAAAAGAGACTAGCATTTTAAAAACCATGGTGTATGGAGCTTTGAGTCCTTTTCTTCTTTCAGTGAGAAATGATTTAATAATGAACTTACAACTGCAGGGCCTTCAGTCATCCCCCTGGAGCCCTGGAAGAGGGAAGAGGCAGTGTGGAAGGGCTGGAGGTTGGCAGGCTCTATCCTCTTCTGTCTCTACTCAGATCCAGGCTCTGTGACTGAGGTTACCCTAGAGCAACGTGGTTGAAACAGGGGTAGTCTGAGCAATAATTTTCTTCTCTCACAACATTACCAGGTGCCTCTAATTAACAGTTGTGAATTTCTTAGATGGGGTCATTATTAGATGGAAAGGGGCTAATTGTATTGGCCAGAATAGTTAACCTCTTCCAGAAGAAAAGGTGTGTGTGTGTGCATGCCCATGCATGCATGCACAGCTGTACATGCATGTCTCTGCCTTTGTTTCCTTTTACAAATGAGACAGAAAAGCTAGAGAGTCACCTAAATTTTTTGGCATCAAGACACCATCAAGTGTTTGTTTTATTTATTCGGTTCCACTTATAGGTGAGATCACATGGTATTTGTCTTTCACTGCCTGGCTGATTTCACTTAGCATAATGCTCTCCAGTTCCATCCATGCAGTCACAAAGGGTAGGAGTTCCTTCTTTCTTTCTACTACATAGTATTCCAATGTGTAAATGTACCACAGTTTTGTGATCCATTCATTTACTGTTGGGCGCTTAGGCTGCTTCCAGCACTTGGCTATTGTAAATAACACTGCTATGAACATTGGGGTGCATAGGTTCTTCTGAGTTGGTGTTTCAGGATTCTTAGGGTATAATCCCAGAAGTGGAGTTGCTTGGTAAAACGACAGTTCCATTTTTAGTTTTCTGAGGAAATTCCATAATGTTTTCCACAGTGGCTGCACCAGTCTACATTCCCATTCAACAGTGCACTAGGGTTCCCTTTTCTCCACAGTCTTGCCAGCACTTATTGTTTGTTGATTTGTTTATGATGACCATTCTGACCAGTGTGAAGTGGAATTTCATTGTGGTTTTAATTTGTATCTCTCTGAGTGCTAGTGATGTTGAGCATCCTTTCATATATCTCTGTGCCCTCTATGTCCTCCTTGGAGAAGTGTCTGTTCAAGCCTTTTGCCCATTTTTGTAATGGGTTGTTTGTCTTCCTGGAGTGGAGTCGTGTGAATTCTTTATATATTTTGGAGATCAAACCCTTGTCTGAGGTTTCATTGGCAAATATATTTTCTCATGTGGTTAGTTCCCTTTTGATTTTGCTGATGTTTCCTTTAGCCATGAAGAAGCTTTTTATTTTGATGAAGTCCCATTTGTTTATTCTTTCCTTTATGTCCTTGCTCTAGGAAAAAAAATGGTGAAAATACTGTGTGTGGAATATCTGAGATTTTCCTGCCTATGTTCTCCTCTAAGACTTTTATGGTGCCATGACTTGTATTTAAGTCTTTTATCTATCTTGAGTTTATTTTTGTGTTTGGTGTAAGTTGGTATAAGTAGAGTCTCATCTTTTTTGCATGTAGCTATCTAGATATCCTAACACCATTTGCTGAAGAGGCTATTTTTACTCCATTTTATGCTTCTGCCCCCTTTGTGAAATATTAATTGACCATAGAGACTTGGGTTTATTTCTGAGCTCTCTATACTGTTCCATTGATCTATGTGTCTGTTCTTATGCCAGTACCAGACTATTTTGATTACTGTTGCCTTGTAGTATAGTTTGATGTCAGGCATTGTGATCCCTCCTACCTACTTTGTTTTTCTTTCTCAAAATTGCAAGCAAAATATAACCACAGATGTTGAAATAAATAACAAACTGACAGCAACCAGAGGGGAGGGGAGAGGGGGATAACAGGGGAAATAAAGGGAAAGGTCATCAAGGAACATGTATAAAGGACCCATGGACAAAGCCAAATAGGGGAAGGATTGAGGGTGGGAGGATGGAGTGGGTGGGGCAGGGGAAAGTGGTGGCAGGAAAATAGAGACAACTATACTTGAACAACAGTAAAAAATGAAATAATAAAGCATAAGCAATCTGAAAGATTCTGTTTGAATTTGTATAAAGGTGCTCAATAACAAATACATGTACTTATCCATAAGTAGTTCATCTCTACATCTAATATTTTCTTTATTTTAAGACATAATAGAATAATTATAAAAGAAAAAAGATATCATCTAATGAAAGATCATATTCACTGAGACTTTTTTACTAGCAAGAGTAGTCAACATTTGCTTGGCTGTGTTTATGTGCCTGCTGTGGCACTAAACACTTTCCCAGTGTGAGATCATGTTTAACCCTCAGCATTCCTGAGTCTTAAAGGCAATTATTTTTACTGTCAATTTTTCAGGTAAGGAAACCATGGCTTAGTGAGCTTAGGAAACTTGGTCAAGGCCCCACTCACGTCAGCATAAAGTGAGAGCCTATTACATTCAGAAGATCCTGCCAAAAGCTGAGAGCTGAGCAGAGGAATTTGAGCTTCCTTCATTAAGACCAAAGTAGAACATCTCCTGAAAGGAGCTGGACAGCATGGCCAGAGCTGTTCTACCCTCCACACATCTGGGCAGAATCTTGCCTTACCTTCTGCCCCAATTCCTGGCTCTGTTCTGTGTTTTCTTTGGCCTCTTTCTTTGACTGTAAACAATATATCTATTCTATTCCCCTGTAACTCAAGAAATCTGGCCTTTAATTTGCATACGCCCTTCACAGGCAACCCAGCTAATATACAGATATGGTGGTCTACCATGTGCTGGTTGGTTCTGGGTAACTGAGGAGGCAAAAATAAATGGCATCAAGGCACTGCTTGAGGAAGCTCACAGTCTAGAGAAAGAATGAGGTGTAAAACTACACAATCAACACAGCATGATTAGTATAATAATAATAGAATAATATTAAAAACAACTGTTTTATGGAGTGCTTCCTATGTGTCAGGCCTTGTCATAAGCACTGGAAATAAACCTATGAGGTAGGTACTATTATTATTTACACTCTAACGGTGAGTTCCCATATACCCAATGCAAAAAAACTATACAGTCCCTCCTTTCCCTACTTGCCATAGGTTTGCTGTTTATAGGCCTTTAGGATTGAGGGGCTAAGCATTTTATGAGGAGTCAGTATTTTAATACATTATAGGCCATGTGGTTTTGGACAAAATGGTGGCCTTGATGAGGAAGAAGGAAGTGAAAGCAAGGCTAATAGGGAAGCTGGGAAGAAGGGCTGGAACTTGGGACAGCTGTAAGTGTTTTGGTAACTCAGCCAAGGTGCTATGAACCCTAGAAATCTATGACCATTTAGACCATTGGCCAGGCCCATGCTCTGGTTCATGAGTCTTATGGGAACAGAATATATTCAACAAGATTATCCTGCTTCCAGGTTGGATGTCTGATTGTTCACCACATGCAGAAGAAAGCCACCAACAGTATTTTTAGTGAAATAACTTGGATTCTGCTTTCTTCTTTATGTTTCAGTGCTTGCACATATGTGAGGTATATATATATATATATATATATATATATATATATATATATATATATATATGAGTATTGATGTCTTGGATGAATGAATGGCTAGTCAATGACAAATAAAAATATTTTATTGGAAGTTAACATGGATTTAATAGACTCAATACATTATAGCATCCTACTATGTGCTAGGCTAGATAACATGCTAGATACTAGGGTAAGTAAAGGAAGGGGATAAGAAAAAAAACATAGTCCTTGCCCTGTGGTGTTTGTAAGTGATATATATTAACTGAATAACAATACAGATAAATGTATAATTATAAACTGAGATAAGCACCATAAAGAAAAGGGTGTGACAATAGAAGATTAAAATAAGGAATATTGGGGAAGTGATGTTTGAGCTGAGATCTGAAAGATAATAGGTTTGAAAAATTAGAGGAAGAACATTCCAAATAATGGAAACGGCATATGCGAAATATTTTTGTGAAGATGAAAGGACACTAGTGTGGTTGAAACAGAGGGAGTGGAGGCAGGTATTATGTAATATGAGGGTGGAGAGGTCAGCCAGGACCAGGTCATGTAGGACCTTATAACCATGTTAAAGATATTGGTCATTGTTTTAAACAATGGGCTTCCATTGAAATATTTTAAAGCAATACAGTGATATGATTAGATTTGTGCTTTGAAAATATTACTGTCCGCCATATGGAGCTTATATTAGAGAGAATAAGACTGAAGGCAGGAAAACCAGTTAGTAGGTTATGTCCAGAAGAGAGATATTGGTGATTTGGACCAGAGAGTTGGTAATGGAGATAGTGAGAAGCAGGTACAATTGAAATATATTAGAATGTAAAACTGACAAGTTCTTGTGACCTGTAAGGTAAAAACAAGCATCAAATCTCAAGGGCCAGGTGACAGTATAAGGGGAGGATGAGAATTCAGAATGGAGGTACTAAGATGAAAAGGTAATATGTGAAAGATAGGTTGGGTAGAGGAAGTTATTAACCTGTGTCCCCCAATAAATTGTTTTAAAACTAAAAACAAAAACAAAAACAGACTTAGTCTACAGAAGGAAGGCTGTGTAGTGCCTGGAGTATTTGAACAGTGAACTTTGTTGCTAAAAGGCATTAGCCATTGTTGTACAGAGCTCTGGTGTGCAAGTACCTGTAGAGCTATAAGCAATAAATCTGTAATGATCAATATTACTATTCTATCAAACAGCAGCCATGTCATGTCACAAAGTGCTCCCTGGAGGCTTTCGTTGAATAGAGCAATTCTTCTAGTTGTTTTTTTTTTATTGTATACTTTGTAAAACAATGCAGGTTGTATCAAAGATGGGTTTTCAGATGGTGAGCTTTAAGAGTGATCAGTCTTCATGAGTGCATTTAGATTGTATATATGAAATTATAGCTAAATTTAATTTATAATATATACATAGTTTATGAATAGGAGGACTCAAGACAATGAAATGGATTAGAAATTATAGAGATGTAGCCAAATACACACAGGAATTTAGTTATAAAAATGGCAAATCAAACTAGTGTGGGAAAAGATGGACTGGTTAATAAATGATGTTAGGATAACTGTTTGGCGACCTAGATAAAATAAAAAATAAAAATGAATCTAGTTCTCATATCATAAAACAAGAAAAATTCCAAATTTGACCCAAGATTCAAATGCAAAAAGATGAAATCTTTACAATTACTAAAGAAAAACATGGAGGAAATTCTTATACAACCTCGGATTAAACAGGCCTTTGTAAGTAATGACTAGGAGTCCAGACTCAGACTCATAGAGACAGAGAATAGGCTAAGAGCTGTCAGAGGGAAGGGGGATGGGGCCTAGGTGAATAAGGTGAAGGGATGAAGGAAAAAAAACCCTCACAAACACAGACAACAGTATGGTGATCGCTAGAGGGAATGGGGTGGGGGAGGTAGAAGAGGGCAAAGGGGAGATAAAACGTGGTGAAACGAAACTTGACTTGGGGTGTTGAACATACAATATAATAACAGATGATGTATTATAGAACTATACTCCTGAAACCTATATAATTATATTAACCAATTTCACCCCCCCAATAAATTAAAAAAGCAAAAAGGTCAATAAATTTAGTTATATGAAAATCAGACTAAACTGTATGAATGGCAAAAAGTACTATAACATAAAATAAATAAATAAATACAAACTGAAAAAAAAAGTTGCCATCCACATCACAAGGTACAAATCTCCCTAAAAAAATCAATAAGAACAAGAACATAATAGAAAAATGCACAAAAGATACAGATAGTTCACAGAAAAGAAAATATAAATGGCTCTAAATGTTATGAAAAGATGCTCAACTACACTCATAAAATGAAAAATATTAAAAAAAGTATACTAAGATACTATTTATGTTTAACTATCAGATTTATTTAAAAAATAGCAAACTACCAGCTGTCTATTGGCAAAGTTGTGGGGAACAGACATGTCCATACCTTAATTGTGGAAGGGTATATTTTACATGACCCTCTATGGCAGACACTTTGGCAATATTCATCAAAATTACAAATGCCTATTTGATTTTGCCCAGATGTTTAATTTTAGTACTTTATTCTATTGAAATGCTTGCCCTCATGAACTGATGTGTGTGAAAGGCATTGCAGCATTATCTGAAATAGCACAAGATTAGACACAACCTAATGGAGAACTGTTATAGAAATAAATTATGTCACCTCCATTCAATAGAATACTATGGAGCCATAAAAATGAATAAGGACGATCTCTATATATTGATACTCAGCTGTTCAAGATATACTCTAAAGTGAAAAAAGCAATGAAAAGATGACTATGTACTCTTTGCTACCTTTAGGATATAGAACTGACATTTATATTCATATCTGTATGTGCAAAAAGAAATTGGGGAACATAACACAAGGAAACACTACCCTATTTCATTGATTCTGAAATATACATTTTTATCATTTTGAGATCTGTGACAATTAGCTATAATACTTTCTGTCTTAATGGTACATAAAATGAGGATGCATCTTAAAGTTGATGTTGTCTTTGATTTGATGGAATACAGTAGAAATAGTGGTTACCTATGGTGAGGGGAGACAGGAGAAAAGAATGAGAAATCTTTTCATGTATATGCTTGTTAATATTTCTGTTTGAACCATGCTAATTTAGTACCTACTCAAAAATTAAATAAATAATATTAATAAAAATTAAATTATGTAATATATTATTATATATTAGATTATTTTTAGATTAGTTTCTGGGGTCTATATCCTCCTATAGTGATGATCTAAGTAACACACCCAGTGCTAAGATATTCAAGTGGATCTGAACTGACCTACACTTGGAACATACTAACTGAGGAGAAGACAACAGCAGTGTGCTGTGCTAACCTGGGCCCACCTGGAAGCTATTGGCTCCTCAGCATCATACCTGGTACTGCCAGTAGGCAGGACATTATTTTTTCTACACGCAACTAGTGTACCTTAAGTTTGGGAACCAGAAAGACATTGCCTCATCGCAAAACTTTGTGGGATGTGGAGGAACACCGTTAAAGCTCCTGTTCTGATCTAGTAGACATTTTCAGAGCTCTCAGACAAAAAACAATGATTAGGAAAACATACAACTGAACCAGAATCTCACTTGTACTTTTTACTCTCTTCAAAAGACTAGATATGCTCTGAATTAGATAGGTTTTTCTTTTTGGCATTTATTTTAGTAACAAGCAATTGGTTTCCTTCTCTTCCTCTCCACTTCCATAAACCTTTATCAGCTTCTTTGGGTTAAATGTAGTTTCTAAATGAGACATTGACAAGAAGCAGAGTGACAAATACCATAGTAAGAGCTAGATGTATAGCATCCTGAGTTGTATTCCAAAAAAATATTTTCTAATGAAAAATAAAACTGGAAGAAAATACAGGTCTTTCCTTCTGCAAAGGGAAAGTTTCATAACTTTGTGGAATGCCTAGTTTAGATTAAAGAAACCTAGATTCTAGATCCAGGTTCTTCAGTAAACAGATGAATACTTGTGGGGTACTCTTTTAGTAGCTCTTTCTCTCAGTTTTCTTATTAAAAAAATGAATTTAATGCTACTTATTATTCTTTTCTTAAAGGGCTAGAGTGAGGATAAATGAGACAGATTTGGGAAGACACTTTAATGTACATCTATCAAAGTCCTGCAGATAGATGGAAGGTTCTATTTTTGCCATCATTTGAAGGAGAATTAAAATTGTTCAGAGAGGCCATTTGACAGATTCCTGTCATGTCTCAGAGATTCCTCTTTCCCAAATGTCCTGCGTGACAGTTATGTAAATCCCTGAACAATAACAGTTGGGAGTGGGGAGGGATTAGACCTGTAAACACCTGAGATAGTAACAGCAATAATAACTAAGTTGTCCTTCCCAAAGTACTTCGGCATCCTTTATGTCGTATCATTCTCCAAACAGTTCTGTGATGTAGCTTTTAGCATTATTATTGCTACTTGCATTATAGATGAAGAACCTGAAGTCACTGAGCTAAGCTGGAAATTAGGCCCAGGTTTCTCTAGATCCAAACTTTGTACTCCTTCCACAGTACTGGCCTGCCTCCTCTCCTTTCTGTTCTAATCTGATGTCAGCAACACGTCACAGAAACCATAGAAAGCTGGAAACTGAGCTTCTCTGAGGAGCAGAGATGGAAACAGCAAGGAGAAATGGAAACTTTTTTATTTTTCTAACCTAGGCTTGTAGCACACATGCTATAGGACATATGGTGACCACCTGGAACTGGAGTCATTTGGGTCATTGCAGAAATTCAGCCTAACAACAATGTACTCAGGTTAGATAGCATTGTAATGCCCTAATCCCCTAAACTTTTGCCTTTGGGAGAATGCCTTGGCAAATGGTGACCAATAATAGCAGTATATCTGTTGACCCATAAAATAAAACATCAGTCAATGTAGGGGGCCATGGTAATAGTTGACCTTAAATGACTTCAAGAAGATTGTATGCTGACCTAACCATGAATGTCACTGCTAATGATCCAGTCATACAAGATTATACAAACAAAGGAGAGCCACAAAGGGATCCAACTTAGTTCCATAAACTGGGTGCTCATATTGAAGAGCCAGATAACCCAGTTCCAGCTGGTGAGGAGTAAGGCTGGTCTAGGGAGAGACAAACAACAGCCCTTGAGCCAAGTCTTGCTCCTGACCTGTTTTTGTAAATAAAGTTTTATTAGAATACACCCATGCATATTTGTTAATGTACTGTTTACTTCATGCTATAATGACAGGGTTGACTGGTTGACAAAGACTACATAGCCTACAAAGTTGAGAATACTTACTATCTAGGCCTTTACAGAAAAAAGTTTCATAATATTTGTTCTAAACAATGAATGCGCAGGTGAGTTTAGACTTGTGAGTGTAGCTAAAACCCCTGGCCATGTCTCCTGCTGATGAAAAACAGAAAGAGAAGGATAATAAAAATATCTGGTTAGCCAAGCCCAGATAGATTCTCCAAGGGGCCTGCTTCCAGCTAAAAGAAGGCAGTGGTATTGTGGTTTCAAACATTGGGGAGTCCTAAACAACTTACACATATAGTATATACGATGTTACATAATATATGTCTCCATTACTCAGGATATGAAGAGACCCAAAAACCTGGCTGACTATTCTATTGACTGCCCTCTCTATCAACCTCTATGATGTTTGAATTAAGCTGGATCAGAGTGAGCTCTAGTTGAAAGGCTATTGTGAGTGATGTCCCTGGGACATTGGAGACCTCTATTGGATTAACAGGAAATCTTCAAGGGATACTAGAGAATTCACTGACATCATCTAATCAGTTTCTCACAACCCTGGAGAAGCCTCTTGAATCAGGAATCCAAATTAGATCTTAAGGGAACCTCAGAGATCATCTAGGCCAAAAGAATAGAATGGCTTGTTCAGGGGTTCACATGAGTTCAGTGGTGAAGTCTAATCCCATTCAGGATGTTTTCCACCATTTCATGTGCTAAAACCTAACATCAATTTACAGCACATTGTCTGAGATACCCAGAGGGCTAACAGAGCATTTTTAAGTTCAGAATGGCCAGTCCTTTGTGATATGGACCTGTTAGGCAGAGATGGCTATTTGAGGAAAGCCACAAACCCATGATTCCTGAATCTTAATTTCTTACAGGGGTTAAAGGGATGAGAAGAGTCATGAGAAAATCTTTGTGGACATATGGGAGAGGAAGAAAGGAGGCATCTGAGATGGTTGACGTATAGCTTTTTCATAAGAACTGGAAGTGTAAACCTCAGTCAAAGCCGATGGTGCAGGAGCCAGGACAAGTAACCAAAACATTGGAAAGAAAGAAACCCATCCCCAAAACATTGCCAGAGCCTACACCCTTGGGAAACAAATCAATCATATCAGAATTAGAATCCAAAGTTAGAGTCACTAAGTAGAAATAAGGACAATGCAAGGAAGGGAAGGAGTTCCATTCTGATACTGAGATGGTGTACATAGGCTGAAGTCATGTCAACAATGTGAGGCATGTGGGATTAGAGATTCCACATTCTAATAACATACCAAGTTTCCTATAATAATGATTACAGTGTAGGCTCACAAGTTTCCAGAATTCCAATGTTGTTTTATAGATGACTATAAAAATCTTGAAGAAATGTATGTAAACTTGATCTACATGATGACCACTATTGCTACAAATACATAAAAGGATAGCTGGTTATAAATAGAATCCCCAGTCAATGAGTTTCATAGAACCTACAGAACTTCCTGGGAGTTCAGATGGTTGCATAATGGAGTGCCATGTTCTATTCAGCAAGAACCAAGCAAATACAAATAAACACATGGCCAGATCAATAGAAAATCTTAGCAGTATGGTGAACCAAAAGGTAAAAAAGCAAGAATGACCTTGACAAATAGGGTTTGGAGGTTCCCCACTGAATGTGGAGCCACCAGTTTTGAAATCTGTCTGTCCCTCTAGAATATGGGCCTTTGAGTAAAGGAGAAAAAATATGTGTGCTTAGAAATGTAATCCTGAATAAACCATAAAACTGAAAATCATTTTAGTTTGTCTTTAGTATTTGTTAGCAACTAGTTCAACAAATTTTATTGCATGCCCATGGACACTGTACTCTGTAATAGGTACTGGAGGCGTGAAGATAAATCAACACAGCTACTTCCCTCTGGGGCCTTCTTGCTTAATAGAGGAAACACACAACACATAATTTTTGTATAATTTAGTTAGGTTCAGAGTGTTAATGGAGTAGAGAGTCATATAACTCAGCATAGGATGTAATGGAAGATTCTGGAAGGGGAGGACATGGGTTTCCCCAATGGGGTCAGTAATAGGATAGTCAGCGTAGCAGAAGAAACAGGGGACATAGAAACCAATGGAATGAAGAGACTCAAGAAGTAGTTAAAAGGCAACCATGTCAAATACAGCAGATAAGGGTGAAAAAGTTTTCACTGAATTTGGAAACAAAGAGGCCATTTGTGATCTTAAAGGCAGCATGTTTCAGTGGAGCAGGGGAGGATGGTGAATGGCAAGAGAAGGATCATAACTGAGAAAGTAATGAGAGCAATAGACAGCGGTTGTAGGAAGTTAAAGGGAGTGTGTGTGTGTGTGTGTGTGTGTGTGTGTTGTATTTTTGTTGAGTTTGTGATTTTTTTAGATTGGCAGCATATTTATCATGTATATAGGCTAAAAAGAAAGCAAATAGAAAGGACACAATGACAGATAAAGGAAAAAAGGGACATGGCTTATGGAGGTATAATGGAGAGGCTGGTCTTGTACAAGAAGGCTGATCTCATCCTGTTGAGATTAGGAGTGGGAGTTAGGAGCAGTTGGAGCCGTGGGTTTAAGTCAGTAAATGGGGAAGGATGGTTGTGGGGGCAGCCATGATGTTTGTTTTCTCAGTTTGTAGAAAAACCAGCAAACTCAGAGTATCCAGATTGTAGAGGTTTGTTAGGAGGCCTGAAGAAAGCAGCACAAGCCTGAAGGGGCCCTGAGAGAAAGAGATGAGGTACTGAGCAGGGACCAGTTACATGAAGGTCACGCCTGCTTCACACATGAAGGTTTCAGCCACTGTTGCATACAGGTGGCATTTCTTGGTATTTCCCTCTCAAGCAAGTCTTCCTGTGACAAATAACTCTGCATTTTTTGGTGATAGATTTGACTTTACAGTCATTGGTTCTATGTCTGCCTATGAAAGGAGAGCACTCCTATGACCTTGGAATAACAAAGAGGCTGGTCAGTAGGGCAGAAGCTGGAGTTAGAGGAATATTCTGAATTACTGTAATCAAGGTTGGGCACCTGATCTCTCTTGGCATCTCTCAAAACGGTTCTGCCCTTTCTTGATAAAGGCTTATTCTGAACTATGTCACAAGCTAGGGCAAGAGTTCTGCATGAATTAGAGGCCTTTATTGCAGTTGCTGTCCCCCACTCTGGCTCAATTGCACCCCCCCTCCCTGCTTTACATCCCACTTGAACTGCACCCCATCTCCCACCCCCCAGTACTATGCAGCTATCTATGCATGATTCATGTCCCAAATCTCCCACAACCTCACACTCACAGACTTCTTGACTGCCCTGGACCCTCCAACCCCATTCCTGTTACAGTGCATTTCAGTTGAAATAAGTAAAATTATAATAACCTTCTTTGTTTATACCACTCTCTTGGCATTTATTATCTTCTTCTTTCTTATTGCTAATTTTTTTCTTAATTTATCTTATCCCTCGCACCCCCCACCCCAACACACACACACAAAACAGTGATTTTCTCAAGGGCAGGGATGAAATCTTACATATTTGGTTTTCGTGTTCCCCAGCACCAACTCTAGTTGCTGCTAAATAAATACTGCCAGTTTATTTGGTTGAACTGATGGATAAAGCAGGCGTGGGTGTGCTCTGCCTTAGGGCAGGTTGGTTCTTTGCTGACCCATGGAATACTAGGGTTTTTAAAGCAGCATCCCTCTCTGGGAGGAGCCGGGGAGAATGTTATCAATAAATGTGACTTCCTTATTGAAAAGTGTGTAGATGGTGTTTAACAGCTGTCTGGTAGTGTTCTCTGATGATGCGGCACATACTGGTATAGAAGGGCGTTCGGAGAAGAAGGATGTGGAGTGGAAATCTTCACCCTCTGTGGTTCCCATGTCTCCTGCAATCCCCCAGCCACTATTTCCTTCCTTACCCTATCCTTGTTTTCAGACATTCATTGCCACAGGCGAGTCACACAGTGGCCCCAAAAAGCAGAGAGCGTGGCTATCCAGTGCTCCATCTGCTCACATGTGGTTCTCCTGTTGCAAAGATGAAACAAGATTTTCTTTTTTCCCATCTTATTTATGGAGCAGGAAAAAAAGTGTTTGTGTTAGTAAGAACTACAGAGATAACCACTATCCCTTCTTGGTCTCTGTTGGAGACATTTCAAGATTTGTGCTTCGTGAATTGGGGCTTTGTAACCAATTATACCTGGTTACAGGGCTAAACTATGGAAAGTTGGGAGGCTGAACTTGGTTTAAATGTTGGTCCAAGGAAAGCCCTTCTTGGGATTTTCAGAGGGGAATATTACTGGGTGAGTAATGGTCTTGAGCATTCTTATTAGGTAAGATGTTTGGATTTCATCTTAAAACTAGAACAAATTAGTACTTCTGGCCAAGATGGAGGCGTAGGTAGATACTGTGCCTCCTTGCAAACAAATTTAAAAACAAAAAACAACCAGAACTGACAGAAAATCAAACTGTATGGAAGTCTGACAACCAATGAGTTAAAGAAGAAATATCCAGACCAGTAGTAGGGGTGGAGTTGGGCAGCCGGGTGGAGAGGACTCTCAGCAAGGTGGTGGCTGATGGAGCAGGTAGTCCCACATATGTATGCAGATAAACCGGGAGGAACAACTGGGGAGCAAGACAGACTGCGCAACCCAGGGTTCCAGTGAAGGGAAATAAAGCCTCAAAACCCCTGACTGAAAAAACCTGTGGGGGCTGAGGCAGCGGGAGAAACTCCTAGCCTCACAGGAGAGTTTGTTGGAGAGATCCACAGGGTCCTAATCATACACAAACCCACCCAGCTGGGAATCAGCACCAGAATGCCCAATTTGCTTGTGGGTAGCGGCAGAAGTGAATGAAAGCTGGCTGAGAGGTGAACAAGTGGCATTCCTCCCTCTTTGACCCCTCCCTCACATACAGCACCTCAACGCAGCAACCTGGGTTGCCCTGCACTGGCAAATACCTAAGTCTCCACCCCTTACTACATAACAGGCAGGCCGAGACAAAAAAAAAAAAAAAAGGTCCGAATGAAAGAACAGATCAAAGTCCAGAAAAAAATACAACTAAGCAATGAAGAGAGAGCCAACCAATCAGATGCACAGTTCAAAACACTGGGAATCAGGATGCTCACAGAATTGGTTGACTATGGTCACAAAATAGAGGAAAAAGTGAAGGCTATGAAAAGTGAAATAAAGGAAAATGTGCAGGGAACTAACTGTGACAGTAAGGAAACCGTGACTCAAATCAGTGGTTTGGAGCAAAAGGAAGAAATAAACATTAAACTAGAACAGAATGAAGAAACAAGAATTTTAAAAAATGAGAAGAGGCTTAGAAACCTCCGGGACAAATTTAAACATCCCAAAGTCCGAATCATACGGGTGGCAGAAGGACAAGAGGAAGAGGAAGAAATTGAGAACTTATTTGAAAACATAATGAAGGAGAACTTCCCCAATCTGGCAAAGGAAATATGCTTCCAGGAATTTCAGGAAGCTCAGAGAGTCCCAAAGAAGTTGGACCCAAGCACACACCAAAGCACATCATAATTACATTACCCAAAATTAAAGATAAGGAGAGAATCTTAAAGGCAACAAGAGAAAAGAAGACAGTTACCTACAAAGGAGTTCCCAGAAGACTCTCAGCTGATTTCTTGAAAGAAACCTTGCAGGCAAGAAAGGGCTGGAAAGAAGTATTTGAAGCCATGAAAGGCAAGGACCTGCATCCAAGATTACTCTATCCAGCAAAGTTATCATGTAGAATGGAAGAGCAGATAAAGTGCTTCCCAGATAAAATCAAGTTGAAGGAGTTCATCGTCACCCAGCCCTTATTATGTGAAATGTTAAAAGGACTTAGAAAAAGATGAGGATGAAAAATATGAACAGTAAAATGACAACAAACTCATAACTATCAACAACCAAACCTAAAAAACAAAACAAAACCAAAAACAGAAAGTATGCAAACAACTATAACAGGAACAGAATCACAGAAATGGACATCAGGTGGAGGGTTCTCAGCAGGGAAGGGAGGGAGGAATGGGGGAAAAGGTACAGGGAATAAGTAGCACAAATGGGAGGCACCAAAGAGACAGGGGGAGGTTAAGCATAGTATGGGAAATGGAGAAGCCTAAGAACTTATATGTATGACCCATGGACATGAATTAAGTGGGGGAATGTGGGTGGGAGGAGGTGTGCAGGGCAGAAGGGAATAAAGGGGACAAATGGGACAACTATAGTAGCATAATCAATAAAATATATTAAAAAATAAAACCTGTAAAGTAAAAAAAAAAAAAAAACTAGAACAAATTAAAAGGCCATTCCATTGGTTCTTATGGTTAAATGCGAATTAAAATCATGAATTTTCTGATTCACTCGAAACCAGACTATTTTTCATTTTAACCCTTGACATTTTTGCATTTATCTTGTATTCTTTGGTTGTTTATCCCACTAAAAAGAACAATGTAATATTTAGGCAGTGGAAAAAAGGGTTTCAAGGCATTTTACTATAAAATTTAAAATTTCCTTTGTTCATCCTAACTCCATTCCAGGCCACATGCCAGGTACTCTTTATAATACATCTGGAACAGGTTTCATATGCCCCCTCTTCTAAAATAGCATCAAATGTTACCAGAGTAGAGCACTTGATGTTAATTATTATTATTAAAATAATAATCAAGGAACACCTAACGGTTCGGAATGGCTATGTGCTAATCTTAATCACCCTCATTGTTCCATCTTCTGACATTGGATTGGTGGGTTCCACAGCAATGGTTCACACCTGTGATGTTTGGGCCAAGGATTAAACTTGCTTCCTTGTCCACTAAGGTACTATCAAGTTCTGTGGTTCAAGTTCTTTTTATGTCAGACTAACCCCAGGTATATACTTCAGCATAGAATTACTTGGGTAAATGTTATTGTTCTTTCTGTAGCCATGGGAACCAATTTTGGGATGGGCCAGTCTTAAAAACAAAGATGCTTAATAACAGGATCTTTGTCCTAGTGTCTCCTTAAAAATGCTCATACTCATCATGTCATGTGATCTGTTTTTGGATTGCCTTATCTGGCCATTGATAGCATAAGGCAGCAAAAACCCAACATTTTTGTCAACTCTGGTGTAGAGCAGTCATTCTAAAATTCTGATATACCTATGAACCACCCGGGGCTCTTGTTAAAATGCAGATTCTGGTTCAGTAAGTCTGGGTAAGATCTTGAGACTATATTTCTAATAAGTGCCCAGGCAATGCCACACGTATATCCAACCTCCCTAAAGGTAAGTACATGCTTAAAACCAAAGATGCTAAATATATATTTTAAATTTGGCAGAACAAAACCATCTGAAAGCATTTGACTTCTGATTTAGTCTAACAGTTCCCTCTTCTTAACTTTCAGTTTACCTGCTTCTGAGCTGAGAGGACTTGAATTATTTGGCTTTTAATTCCATAGGACAGGAACCTTTAGGATCTGCCTATTATTAGTGCTTGATGAATGTTGTTTGTTCTTATTGAAACTGATTATGAGTGTCCTTCGAATGTTAGGTTCTAAATCAGCGTTGCAAACATAGTGGCACATAACTAGTTTCAGGCCTGGCTTATCTCCATTCTATCTGCCACTCCCCAAGGCTTTTCATCAGGCTACACCAGTTACTTGGCTTCAGATATAGCTAGTGTCTGTATAAGTGAAAATGTCACTTTGTAATCCACCTGCTTCCTGAATTCAGACAGGCTTTTCCCCAATTACCCAAAGATGGAATCATAGCGCATCAAGGCCAAAGGGACTTTGGAGGTCAGGTCCTGCACAGACCCTTGTGGATCATTCTTGAGCTTCCTTTGGACTTTTTAATGTGACTGGGAGTGTTCCTGACTCATAAAGCAGTCTGTTCCATGATTGTGGTACTCTGGCAACTAGAGAGTTCTTAAGTATCTTCAGCTATATATTACCTCTCTATAATTTCTGTTGTGGTATTGCCTTCTAGAACTAACACCTATGGCTCTTCAAACAGTTTAAAGCTAGTCCTTAACTCCAGGCTCCATTTTTTTCAATTATTTCCTGTATACCAAAGTTTCCAGATCTCTCACCTTCCTGGTAATCAGTCTCTGGCATGCTCTAGTTTGGCAATGCCCTCCTTTCCTTAGCCTTCTCTATTGTAGCCTGACCAAGCCTGGTTTTGAATATCTATCATGTTGTGTTGTTGACATATAATGAGTCAAGAAAACCCCAGGGGCTTTTCAAATGGACCTGAGTTTCCCTAACTGAGATCATCAGCCATTTGAATCCAGTGCAGATGTTTATGTTTATGTTTATCGGATTTCATCTTGTTTCTTTCAACCAGTTCTATCCAGTTAAGATCATGAGTCCCAATTCTATCATCTTGTATGTCAGGGCTTTCATCCAGCTTTAGCCCCCACAAATTTGCTAGGTACAGCCTTTATATCTTCATCCTTAGATATAAAGTTTGAAATGGATGAGACTAAATGCTGATCCCTGTGCCTTTACTAAATCTATTTGCCCATTAATTTATTCATTCACTTGCTCATTCTTTCAATAAACTTTGGTTAATGGCTACTCTGTTCCAGGCACTGTGCTAACTGCTAGAGACCCTAAGGCAAATAAGACATGATTTTTTGTGCCCCAAGAGCTCAGCATCCAACAGAAAGACAGTCTGCTTCTGAATCTTGTACTATGATAGTCTAATTGTCATCATGATATTCACATCCTGTTGGGCATTTCTAATCTTATATATCACCTGCCAGGCAACCCTCCCATTTTCCTACTACCTGCTTTTCTTGTAAAGTAAGGGCCAAGATGCTGGAACTTGAGGTGAAGGATCCAGAGACCAAGAGTATCAAAATTCAGTAAGTCCTACAGAGGGAAGTACAAAGAGAAGAGGGGAGAGAGAGAGAGGGAGAGAGAGAGAGAGGTAGAAAGGGGAAGGAAAGGCCAGAGGAGGCTGGGAGGGAAGGAACCCCTTTGACCTCTTGGCTGGTTGGAAGTCCAGTGTGGCTGGTTGGATGCTGTTGAATGTATGTAGGAAGTGAATGTGCACAGGTCAGTACATGCTTGTGTAACCAGTATGCAGACAAGCATAACCTCTGATGTAAACAAAGCAGCACTTGTTTGTTTAACTTTGTTCAGGGAGAGTAATCCTACCCAAAACCTGAATGCAAACTGAGCAGGTCTCATTTCTACTCATTGCTAGGTAATAGATTATTATGGCCACTTCAAGTCACAAACAAGCAGTTAGAATAACTCACCCTAGATGTGAAAAGTCAGAACTCCAAGCTTGGCTTAGCATTCACTCTTTCACCTGCCTATCTCAGGCATCTTAGACTGATAGGTTTTGCTGTAGCCACGGTTGATGCTGAAAAAGGGAGGACAAGCCAGAAAGCAGATACCTCCAACTTGACAAAATGGCTTTGAACTTCTTGGGTCTCATTTTCAGATGGTTAAAGCTCAAGCCCCAGCTGGTATCCAGCTCTCTCCCTCCTGAGGTGTTCTCTTGGGCCCTTCAGAAGTTCCCATGGCTGGAGAGCTCTCTCCACTATAGTTCTCTTGACCTCTGGCTTATATGTTACCATAAAGGGTGGTGTCATAGGACTTCTCTTAAGTTAGAAACCTGGCAGGAAACCTCCAGCCTATTTATGCTAAGATTGCCTTGCACTTCTGCTCAGGGCCAAAGTTGGTTTCATGTCAGCTCTCCCTCTTCCATGGTCACTTCGTATATATGGGTCACACTCTTGCATCCCTTGTCCCAATGTACCCTGGGAGGCAAGGGTCAATCCAAGACAGCAGTAACTACTGATTGGCCACCAAAGCATTTAATGGTCCTTCTCTCATACCTAGATGGCAATGGCTAAGGGCAAACAACAACCCACAGCCCACTTTAGCTTTCCTGCGTGTGGGTGAGGTTCCCTGGGGCTTCCAACTGCAGGGAACATGTTGTAAAGCACCTTGAAAACCCCTCACTGGGATTGGAGTTAAAGAATAACACCCCAGCCCCTGTCTCAAAAGGGGAAGAAGAAAGCATTCATTGCAGAGCTAGGGCTTTTTACCAATCTCCTCACATACAATTTTCTCTTCTCACACTCTGACCTTTTTTATATTCTAAAAATGGAAGATGGGGTTCAAGAGTCCTTAAGGGCAGCAAATTAACAAAGAAGTTTGATGCTACCTTCTAAAGTCAAGCATTTACACACCTAGGCATATACCCAAGAGAAACCCTAGCATAGCTAATAAGAAACATGTATAGGAATGTTTATAGCAGCTTTGTTACTAAGCTAGGGTTGCTAGGTAAATACAGGATTCCAGTTAAATTTGAATTTCAGGCAAACAACAAGTAATTTTTGGTATAAGCATGTCTCAAATATATTGTGGAACATAGTTATACTAAGAAATATCCATTGTTTATCTGAAATTCAAATTTAACAGGTTGTCTTCTATTTTTACTTCCTAAATCTGACAACCTTATCCCAAATCATGCCCATCAAAAGGTGAGTATAAGAATAAATTGTGGTATAACAAAAGTTCTACACAGTAGAAAATTACACAGGAGTCTAAATGAATGAAAAATAGTTACACAGAAAAATATGGATAAATTTTAACAATAAAAATTCTGAAAAAATAAGCTCCAAAAATCACATAAATGTTTTTTTTGCTAAAGTTAGAAACAACTACAATAAAATATTTATATATTTTAAAGAAATGTATGTTGCTTCAATAAAACTGTATAAAATAAAAGAATTAGAATGATGAATATATGATTCAAAATGATGGCAAATTTTCTCAACTGGGAAGTCAAGAGCATAGGTTAATAGGGAGATGACATGTAGGATATTATTAAGGTCTTGGCTTTTATTTTAGGTAGTGGCTTTGCTAGTGCTTATGGGGTGTACATGGACTAATGACAAGACTATGCCATTAGCCAATAATTTTGAGTAATCTAATAATCACATTATATCAAAAATTTAATTTAATTTAAAAGATAGAAAAAGAAAAAAGCTGAGTACAGAAAATCCAATTGTGAAAGAATACAGTGTTTTTCCAAGAAGCAGGGAAAGAGGTATTTGTAGGGAAGATGCCTCCACAGAGGCAACAGCTGATATGGGCCTTGATGGATGGAGGAGGAGGGAAAAGTATCCCAGGAATAGCATGTTGGAGAGCAAAACAGCACAACAGAGCCTGGCTTACTCAGAGAACAGTAGTGAAGCTCAGGTGGTCCTAACCAGAGTTCAGTGTCAGTGATGAGAATACAAGCTGGAGAGGTGGGAAGGAGGTCCGGGTGTAGAAGTGCTATGTTCCCTGACAAAGAGTATCGAGTTTACCCTTTGGTTTAGTGGCAGGAAACAGCAAAAGTGTTATGTAGGAGACTAAAATTGTGAGCCCCTAGAAAATTCTTGTACCAAAATTGGGGGTCTTTTGAATTTACATATGCAAACTATTGATAAGGCTCTTGCATATGGTGGAGGATGAATAGGACTGGCAAGATAAATGCTAAAAAGACAGAGCCCCAACTAAATTTAATGAAAAGAAAAGACAGGGTCCTGTGAGATTCATGGATGCTGAGTGGAAAAAATGGGCAAGGGATAGATTATATGTATGATTAAAAATGATAAATAGCCCTGGCTGGTGTAGCGCAGTGGATTGAGCGCGGGCTGGGAACCAAGCGGTCCCAGTTCGATTCCCAGTCAGGGCACATGCCTGGGTTGCGGGCCAGGTCCCTGTGAGGGCCATGTGAGAGGCAACCATACATTGCTGTTTCTCTCCCTCTCTGTCTCCCTCCCTTCCCCTCTCTCTAAAAATAAATAAAAATAAAGTCTTAAAAAATGATAAATATAGTATGACTGACAGCTCTGAGACTAGAGATGGCTATTGATTTGGTGGGAAAGTGATTGAGCAGCATGAAAGTTTGTCTAATTCACCAAAGGTAATTCTAAAAACTAAAAACTATTAACAAAGAAATATCAATAGACTTCATTGATGATACTCTTGGATTTCTTGTGTGTTGCCTCCATCAGCCACTCTTTGCCTGGCAAACCCATGGAATTTGATCTCTCAATCATTCTATTCATTAGCAAAGCTCACCTAACATCACATGCCAGGTAGTATGTTGGGTGTTGGGAATACCAAGGTGAATAAATTAGAGCTCATATTCTTTTTGAGGTTATAGTTAAAGAGTAACATAAACCATCAGCAAGTATTTATAATATTTGACAGTACTAGAATAGAGTTACATACAAATTACTACAGGAATATAAAAGAGGGAGCAGCTGGTACTGAATAAAGTGCGGGTGTCAGAAACAGGATGGCATTTAAGTTGGAGGTTAAAAGTTGAGCAGAAGCTGAATAAACAGATGACAGTGGAGGTCAGGAAAAGCAGAGAGAACAGTGAGAACAAAGGCCTGAAGGTGAGGAGGCCAAAGGTATGCTGGAGCCAGGTTGGAACAGGCCTTCCTAACCTTGCTGAGGACTGTGAACTTTATTCCACATCCTCTTAAGCAAGGTGGTGCCAGGAGCAGATATTGGTCTTTGGAACAGGGTCCCTGATCATGTGTGGAAGATGGAATGAAGAGAGACAAGACTGAGGTCACAGAGAAAAGCTGAGAAGCATCCTGTGAGTCCTGAGGAGTCTACTGAAGGGCTGTGGGGATAGACAGCCAGTGATGCCAGGAGCAGAAAGGACCTTGGTTGTGAGGTAAGTCATTCCACTCTCTGCCAGCCACATGAATGAACTGTGTGTGAGGTACATGGGCCTGTGAGGAGACTAGAACACAGGCAGGGAGAGGGAGTGGATTTGGAAAGGGCTGCAGTGACAGGGTGTTTCCATTGTACACCTGCCAAAAGAAACCTGTGACTCAGTGGAACGCTTGTCTGATTACCCAGAAGACTTTACACTCGACTTATCCTGACTCCTATCTACTTCCATAATTTCACACTGCCCCAGAGGGATGGCAACCAAGGGGTGGGGTCTATCACAGTGCCTTTTCTCAAATGTAGATAATATCTATACCAGTCATGAGCCTATTGCAGGGGAGTTCCTTTGGAGAAGGTATATACCACAGAAGGATTAATAAAGAGCAAGAGAAACATCCTTGTTTAAAGGACTGCAATACTCACACTGGATTGGAGTGACCTTTCTTGTATAAGAATTGAGTTATATCAGTTATCAATAATATTAAGGCACCTCCTATTTAAAGAGCACCCACTATATACTGGAAGCTATGTTAGATGCATTTCTACATGATATGATTTATTCTATCATGCAGACATCTGCACAACATCTACATGTGGTCAACATTACTAGAGCCCATTAACAGGTAAAGAAGTAAGGCCTGAGAGGATCCTGATGTGCTGGTCATCAGATGGGGTCTAGAAATAGTCTCCCTATTTGAACTGATGATGGCATTCTTGTAATCTGACCTGTATATTGTCTCCTTTGTTAATGATCAGAATGCTGGATGCAGTTGTGTTAGATGAAAAGTCCTTTCCTTTCTTCCAAATTACAAAATACTTCTTTATAGCACAGTCATTCTGAGAGCCATGTTTTCTTGCATGATATTTAAGAAACTGGCCACTATGGGAATTCCGTTAGTAAAAGACTTGTAAAAGATTCAGCAAGTCCTAGTATTCTGTTGCTGTCAGCTGATACTTAACACTTCAGTGCTTGGAAGCTGGAAAATAATTATTACATCTAGTGGTGAGATTGGGTGATAAAAGGAAACTTTGGACTGCTGATTAAATTGTTTATTTAAGCAGGAGGTTAGCTAAGTCTTCAATGTAATGTGTTATAGAAATAAGATAGGGATCTGTTCTCCTGGAGAGACACCCACAGGGTAGCTGGAATCCCCACCCCTACTCACTCCCACAGCTGCCTCTCCACAGCTTGCTGTGTCAAAATCCTGCTTGACTCTGGATTTTGAGGATGTTGTGAGGCTGGAATTGGGCAGAATAACAGTTAGGTCCAGACGACTGTTGTGACAGTACTAATGAGGGCAGTGAACAAATGGAGTCCATGTCCCTTGCTTTCTGGTCTTGTGGTTTTTCATTGTTTTGCCTCCAAGTGTGTGCTGCCCCCACAAGACATGTTTTGCCTTCTCCTCCTCCTGGCTCTTCTCTGCATTCTCCTTCTCCTGGCTTATGCAACAAAAATCAACTTACTTTCTTCTCTTTTTTCACTGTTTTCTGCCACTTTCTTCTCCCTTGTCAGTGTTAGATCATGTATAATATGCATGTAATGCATAATTTAAGCCCACAGTTTGCCCATTTCTTATATATAGGCAAGCCTAACTTTCTAAGAAAGTACTAGAGCAGTGATCAGCAAATTACAGCCCACAGGCCAAATCCAGGAAGTGCCTATTTTTGTAAATAAAGTTTTATTAAAACACAGCCATACTAATTGGTTTATGTGCTGTCTATGGCTGCTTTCATACTACAGCAGCAGAGTTAAGCAGCTGTAGCAGAGACTGCATGACCCACAAAGCCTAAAATATTTACTATCTGGCTCTTTATGGGAGTTTGCTGACCCCTGCACTAGACAAAGATATTACAGGCTAAATTATAATGTAGACCATTTCTGCCCCTAGAGAGCCACAGGCCTAACTTTTATGCCTGCAGAATAATGGGAGATCTGAGATGTGTTTCCACTAAACCACTGACAGAATAAAAATTCAGCAAGAATGTTGTGATTCACTAACTAAATTAGGATTTAGTTTCTAAAGTTTAATTTTTGATATTCTAAGCACTAAGAAACCTCAGATTCAGTTTTCTCTCCCACTCTTTAAAAATACTTTACTTTTTAGAGTAGTTTTAGGTTCACAGAAAAATTAATAGAAAGGTACAGAGATTTCCCATATACCCTCTACCACCACATATGCATAGCCTCCCCCATTATTGACATCCTCCAAAATATTTGTTACAATTGTTGAACCTATACTGACACATCATAATTACCCAGAGTCCATAGTTTACATTAGGGTTCACATTCTATGAGTTTTGATAAATGTACAAGGTCTGTCTAGGAGGTATTGAGCCATGTAATATGAAAAATAGAGACATTTATTGAAGAAGATACAAGATACAAGAAACATGGTACATAGGACAATGATGCCTCAGTCCCCTTCAAAGTAGGCACCTTGGGACCTCACACACTTCTCTCAGTAGCCATCAGCTGCCCTGAATTCAAATATTTTCATGAATCTCATTGATGGTCTGAAATCTCTTCTATTTCAAAGGTAATTTTAGTTTTGGGAAAGCCAGAAGTCACAGGGCATCAAATCTGGGCTGTAGGAGGGCTGAGTCACGTAGGTGATTTGATGTTTCACCAAAAGACTCTGCACGAATTGTGATGTATGAGCAAGCATGATATTGTGATGAAGTTGCCTATCACTGCTTGCCCATAACTGCGGCTTTCTGCATCATGCAAATAGTTTCTGTGGAGGAATGTTCAAGCTTCACACAAAATATGATGCAGATTCATTGCTCTACTTGTTCAGTCATCTTGAATACGAGGGCCACACAGTATAGACACTCACTCAACAGCATCTACTGCTCCCACTGAGTAGTACAGTGAAGTTGTCACTGTTCATGCATGCACATTCCAGTCCACTCTCCTTGGCTGCCAGGTTACATTGATGCCGCGCAAACTGTTCTCATAGAATAAGAAAATTCCATCATTGTAGAATCATACAGAGTATTATCACTGCCTTAAAAATCATCTGCGTTCTGCCTATTTTTCTCCACCCCACAAGCTGAGCCCCTAGAAACCACTGTTCTTTTTACACTCTCCATAGTTTTGTCTTTTCCAGAATGTCATACATTTGGAATCACATAGTATATATCCTTTTTGGATTGCTTCTTTCACTTAGTAATATGCATTTAAGTTTCCTCATATCTTGTTGTGGCTTGATAGCTCATTTCTTATTAGCACTGAATCATATTCCATTGTCTAGATCTACCAGTTACATTATCCATTTACCTGCTGAGGGTATCTTTGTTGCTTCCAAGTTTGGGCAATTATGAATAAAGCTGCTATAAACATCTGTGTGCTTGTTTTTGTGTGAACGAAAGCCCTTTCCCACTTTTAAGTCTTTGATGCTTCCTCCTCCATATGCTGGACCCTTAGAGCCACGGTGACCCCTCCTGCTGTCCTGCTTTTGCACCTTGGAGATTCTTTGGAGTCTGAACAACTCTTCCAGCTGAGACATACATATACTCCAGCTGAAAGGCAGCAGAATTTGTCACCCCAAAACATGCCACTTTTGTATAAAGATTATTCTTTTTAAAAAAGATTATTTTAGATAGATTATTATTTAAGAAACAGCAGGGGGAAAGCTCTGAAAACTGAGTAGCAGTTACCTTATTGTAAGGAACATTTACATTTATAAGGGAAATCTCCATTTGTAAAGGTTTTCCCTCTCTGTACCAGGGCTAAAAAGAAATGTGCTATGAAGCCATGACAAGACATGAGGAACCTTAAGGGCATATTACTAAATCTCTAGAAACTCTTATCAGTGCAGAAGACAAGGGGTTCTGTCTAACAACCTTACCCTTGTTTACTGTGCTTTTCCTATAACCTCTCATAGCTGGTTTCCCCCACCAATATCTTTTGTCTTTCACTGAAGATGGTATTCAAGTTGATGGCTTGAGTCATTTGGGGGAATTACTCGGTTTTCCTGGGTCTCTCCCATGCATAAAAGGTATACACAGGTTATTAAATTTGTTTGTTTTTCTCCTGTTAATATATGTTTTATATTATGGGGATGTGGCTGGGGGTGATCTCAGCTAAGAACTTGAAAGGGTAATGGAAAAACTATTTTTTTCTCCCCCACAGAGCCATACATCTTGCAAGAGAGAAGATCATAGGGCATCATGGTCCCAATCAGTATTGCACCAACTCTATCCCACAATAAATAAAAGTCTATTTTCCAAAAGGTGTTCTGAATTAAGGCATTACTTCTGGCATTTTCCTTTCCATACTTTCTTTGTATCTTGCATGGGCTAACATGGGACCTTCTAGCTTTAGATTTGTTGATGTTCTCCTAAGCTCATGAAATTTTGGAGAAGATCAAATCTAGCCTTCTTTCTCTTTAACAGCAATGCTCTTTCCCCTCTTCATTTCCTTTGGACATAAATGAGGGCCTTACTTTCTATACAATTTAATTTTTTCAAATTCTTTTGTGCATTTACATCTTTTTGTATTTATTGTGTATGATTTTTCCTCTCTCTCTCTCCCCACTAGGGTACCTAACAGCAGAAGGCATATTTTGCAGAAAGCTCTCCACAGATCACAATGGTCACATTTATTTTATGAGAAATACTTTAATTAGGTTGCACTAGAATTTTCTGGAATCATCTGCAAGATGAACTCCTAGTAGAAATGTGTGGGTCCAGATTGTCAATTGAACTGTGTACAGCCTAAAAATCTTTTTGCGGCTTCCTGAGACTTCTCAGCCAGATTGCCAGAGATGGAGCATGGGCTTTGTGACCTGCTGCCACCATGTTAGCAGGTGACTGCTGCCAGTCCAGCAATGTCCTAGATCAGAGATTCACTGCTTGGGAGAACAGATGATAAGGTCTCACTCCTATGGGCCTAGGATAAGGGGTAGAGGGGAATTAGGCAATTTGTGTGCTTATAAAACATGGAGTTCCTCCAAGGATTAAGACCAATACACTGGACTCATTTCAACCAATGGAGACCCCTCAATAGTGTCTGGGCTCTCTTGGCACCTCTGCAAACAATTCAGGTTGAACTGGCACAATCTGCTGCCCTCTCTGGCTAACCAGTGTGAGGAAATAGATATTGTTACTGTAATAGGGATGCTCCCAACAGTTTCTTTCAGGCCAGCTCTTAGATGTTGCAAGTGAGGAAACTGAGGCCTGAGGTCAAAGTCACTGTGGTGGCTTTGTACTATAGTAGCTAAGCTGGAACTACATTTTGCAGAATTCTCTTCTTCCTCTCTGTTCTTAGGTTGGGCCAGAGCAGAAATTTGTGGTATATTTGGAAGGTGAACTGAAGGAGCAACAATTTATGATTGTTGTAGGTGGCAGCTGGGCAACTGCTGACCAGATCCCCTCCTTCAGCTTCTCTGACTGCTGGAGTTTGCATGTGTGTGCAGCTTCATGCTAGAGGGAACACACCTGGTCTTCAGGTCACCTTTAGCAACAAAGTTGGATACAGTGAAGAACTGATTCTATTCCCATCTGCCCAGGTGGAGTCCATTTTGTCCTCTGGAGTTCCAATTTATCCTTGTTCTCCCCCACTTCATGCCCATGTCTCCTTCCTGACTGCCTGCTCTGCTGTCTTCGGGCTGAACACTGGACTTGGAGCAGCAGACCTACACAGACTGCTTAACAGCTCTCACAACTATGAAGAGTTCTGCCCTGTCATAAATCTGTTACTCTACAGTAGGGGTATCAGACTCATTTTCACTGGGGACCACACAGCCTTGCAGTTGTCTTCAAAGGACTGAATGTAATTTTATGACTATATAAACGTAACTACTCCTTAACTAGGGGCAAGGAGCTCAGCACTGCCACCAGGTAGAAACAAGGCACCAGGCCAGATAAAACAAGGTAGAGGGCCAGATTCAGCCCGTGGTCCTTGTGTTTCCCACCTGTGCTCTATACTTTTAAAGTGGTTTCTGCTTCTGACTGAACCCTAACTGATGCAGTCACACAGCCTTCCTGCACAACCCAGGTCCTCAGGCTTCCAGGACAATAAGCTTCCTTCTTCCATCGTCACCTATTTAGAGGCTCTAGCTTCATGGTACAATGCTAGTGTTGATAAACACTGAAAAGCAAATGTGGAGGCTCTGGACAAAGGAATCCTCAGGATATCCAGCCCAGGATTCATCATCAAAATGCCTGGATCACCCCTTGGGTCCCACCTCATGCTGTCTAGGCTAGACCCTGTTTGCATTATTCTTTAAGGCAGACAGAATAGATAAGCATGATAGACATTGAATCAATCCTGAGTATTTGGACAAGAGATTCTGAGCAAAATCAGATGAGTACAGGATGCACTTAATTCTCTCCAGAGGTTTCTCCACTCTCTGCATAGGGAAGGTAGTGTATAGGTCAGCCAAACTTTTGTTGCATCACTCTGTGCATGATGACACCTTTTGTAGTGGGTCTCAGAGAGTTGGCAAGGAACACTTTCAAGTCGTCTACCCTCTTTCCACATCTCTAAATCCCCAAGCTGCCTCCATCTACAACATGAAGTATTGGAAGGTCTGAAGTTCAGGAAGTCAGAGGGGTAGGGTTTAATGTCTAGTTGGTTAGTTATTAAATAGGAACATAACAAGAACTAGTTTTTTGTTAATGGATAATCAGAAATTCTCATTCGCCCCCAGAGGTTGCTATTGGTATGGTACCCTGACAGAGCAGACTGCTTGGGTGGTCATGGTACCTGCTATGATATTCTATGATTCTCTACCCCACTCAGGATCTTCAGAGATGCCCTCTGTCTTTTCATTCCAGCTCCACTGGCTCTACATTGGGATGTCTGCAGTTACCATCCCCTCTATTTTGGTCCCTCTTCCCCAAGAGATCCTCCAGCAGAGCTCACCCTTTAACCCCTTCTCTGTTCAAAAGTCACTTCATTTCAATGAGGCCTTCCTTAACCATCACACTATAAGTCGCAACCCTCTCCTGCTCTCCATCCCTCAAGATGTATTCATGCCATAGCATGTATCACCTTCTAACATGTTATTTAAAGGGAACAGAATTTGCCACCCTGAAATATGTTTCTGGCATAAAGATTATTTTAGGTGGATTATTTTGAAGCAAAATGCAGACATTAGAAGAACTTTAAAACTGAGTAGAAGTTACCCCTTGGTAAGAGATGAGTACATTTACAAGGGAAATCTCCATTCATAAGGGTGTATCCTGGAATATCAGGTAGAGGGGGGTGACTTATCTCTAGAAATTCTTATCAATGTAGAAAGCAAGACTTAAATCTGCATAACAGTCTGACTCTTGTTCATTGTGCTTTGCCTGGTCACCTCCCCTAACTGACATCTTCTCACTCTCATCTTACATTTTCTTTAGCTAAAGATGATATTTAACGACCCTTCCCCTTTTGTATAAAGGACACATGGGCAAAGCCAAAGGGGGTAGGAAGTGGGGGTGGGTGGGGTGGAGTAAGTGGTTGGGGGAAAATGGAGACAACTGTACCTGAATAACAATAAAAAATAAAATTAAATTACAAAAAGAAGGACTTCCTAAGATGGCGGCATAGGTGAATGCACCGTACTGCCTCACACAACCAAACAAGGAAAAAAATCAGAAATCTACACATCCAAAAACAGCCAGATCTGACAGAAAATCATATTGAGAGGAAGTCCGACAACCAAGGAATTAAAGAAGATACATTCATCTAGTTTGGTGAGCCGGAAGGTGCAGGGTGGAGGAAGAGCACTCAGCGACCCCGCGGCGAGCAGGTGAGCAGATGGCAGGTCCGCGGTTGGAGGGGCGGTTCCTGCGGGGCTGCAGCACACCCAGATGGGGCCCCGACTGAAGCGCGGTCTGCGCCTGGCTCATCCGGACCCAGCAAGGCCAAGACCGGTGGACTGGGCAGGTCTGCATTCTGGTGCAGAGAAACCGGGAAAGAAAGCAGTGTGCAACCCATCGGCGCAGAGTGAGAGCGCCTGTGGGGGTGGAGTCGGCGGCGAGAGGAACTCCCGGCCTCACAGGAAAGTTTGCTGGGGAGACCCGCAGGGGATTGGAGCTGTGCAGCCTGCCAGCGATCCAGGAGTGACCCCCAGAGCCAGCGCAGAGGGGCCCGAATTGCTTGCAGGAGGTGGTGTGGGTGCGGAGAGCGGAGAAGGCGCCATTGTGCGCTCAGGTCCCACCCCCACAGGCTATGTCACAGCACAACTACCAGGAGATTCCCTGCACAGGGGATCCCCAAGACTCCACCCCCCTTACAGTAACAGGTTCACCGAGGGGGAAAAATGGCCCAAAGAAAGGAACAGATCAAAACCCCAGAGCTAACCGACCAAGAGATAGCCAACCTATCAGATGCACAGTTCAAAACCCTTGTAATAAGGATGCTAACAGAATTCGACGAAAAATTAACGAACTTGCTTGAACAAATGAGGAGAGATCTGCAGGGAACCAATAGAGATAAGGAAACTGGGACTCAAATCAACGGAGTGGACCAGCAGAAA